>VYZQ01028305.1:15547-26602 GCA_013400655.1 Mystacornis crossleyi
TTTTTTTTTTTTTTTTTTTTTTCAAATGAAGCATTCAGGTGCTTTTAGCTATTTGGAGGCCTGTTATGAGAAGATGGTATTTCCCTTCTGTCAGATGCAGTGCGGTATTTGCTATGGTGGAGAGCCACTGACTTTACTTCTGGAAATAGTTATGCAGTGCTGATTTTTGCTTATTTTTATTTTAAAATTTTCTTCTCTATTAACTTTCTTCTCTTCATAACAGCTTCTCATCCTTTTTTCATATGTACATAGCTGAGTTGTATTTTCTTATGCCAAGAACAATGAATTAATCATATGAACCTTTGTAAAGTTCTGTCACAGTGCTGCCATTTCCCTGCAATAAAAATTGCCAGGGGTCAGTTGTGCTCTCCTTTCTTAAGTCAGGCAAAGAAAAGAGAAATTTGGCAGAAAATCTCTGTCACTACAGGTCTCAAATGTAACAGGACCATGAGGAATTGCATTTCAACCTTATGAATGCTTGGGATAGTTTTTTATTGCTTTTTTATGAGACCAGAAACATAGTGGAAACATAAGAAGAGGATGTGTTAACACTGTTTAAAATTCTGTTCCTCTAATGTGTTTGTTGTCCTTGTATCTGTTTGTTAAGAGCGTAGTATCTCATTATCTGGGAGTATATGTTAAGCCTCATCTGTGTGAGAAGTGAAGATAAGTAATCCTCTGCAGTAGCTATATTGGCGTTTGCATTTTACACTGCAGAAGTCCCTTTGGTTATGTTTGCATGACTTGTGAAGGCTGAGACTCACGTAAAATATTTTGGGTTGTGGGAGTGAGCTGCGCTTGTGTTTATGTAACACAGATACTGCCTATGCAGTTCATATTTCAAATACCTGTAAATGGTCGTTCTTCAGCCACTGCTGAACCATTTTCTTAGGATGCAGTTTTGTCACTGGTGTAAACTGATGAGATTGTGGTGCTGACATTATTGATGCTCCTTCCCTTGTTCCCTTGGTTCCTGCATTATGCTTGTGCGAGGAAAGCTGCAGGAGTTACTTGGCAGGAGGGAGGAACATTGTGTCATTCCAGTGACAGCCAGCGGTGAGATCTGCTGAGCTGTATCATCAAACTGCACCATAAAGGTGCCCCTGCCAAATGCAATACATTCAGTTTGTGGCTGAGTCACTGGGTGGATAATGTGGCTGATGCAGTTCCGGAGTGAGGGAAGGTGTGTGGAAAAAGTAACCAAATTAAAAAAAGAAGGAAGAAGATGAGCAGGACCATCTCCATCTTTAGAGGCAGAGGTGTGCCAGGCTGTGAAACTTTGAGGTTAACTTAGACATGCATTCAGTTTTTGTTTTTTAAATGTCAGGCTTGTGCTCTGACAAACCAGCTTAGAAGATAACCTCATTAGGCTTTGTTCTCAGTCACCATGTGTGGTCTGAATATTTTTGGGGGTGGGATTTTGTGTTAGAAAGATGGCTGTTTGTTCTTGGGATCTGTCTGGAATGAGTGGACAGTTCAGGCTAGGCTTTCAGTTCCTTCAATTCCAAGAGGATGAGGCTGTAAAACAGTGCTACACATCTCAGTCACCAGCCAGTGAACGGAGTGGTACCTTCTGTCATTCCTTCCATTGGCAGGCAGGAGGACAGAAACCCAGGGAACGCCTTACCTCCAGAAGGTGGGAGGTAGAGTCTACAGCAGAAGACCAACCTTCCATATCCAGTTTGTGAGCACCAGACACTCAGCAACATTCCTCCTGTTGACACTGTGAAGAAATTTGAAACTGAGAAATGTGAAACTGAGAAAGTGTCTTTGTCCCAATTATATTAACTGGGCTAATGAAAAAAGGCAGAGAAGTTCTCTTTAATCATGGCACCGTTCCTATTAATATTGCTACTTGAGTCATCTTGCATATAGTAGAGTAGAAGTAATAGTTATTTATCCTGAGTTAGATAAATCCTGGACTACTAAGATGTTTGCAGGGTATTGAGTATCTTGGTTAAAAGTATAGAATGATGAAATGCAGCTGACATTTAGTAATGAAGAGACCACATGTTGTGCTCCTCTGGTTCAGCAGCTGTCAGTAGGCAAGCCTGTCTAGGACAGGAGAACTTCTGAAAACAGGTTCAGGAAGCATAGACAGGGGAAAAAAAAGAAGGAAACTGTCAGTAGTTGGAAGTGATGAGAAGCTTCCAGGGAACTTTGGATAGAGGATGTAATCTGATTTTCTGAACTTCTGCTCCGATTTGGACATGATTTGTAATGGTAACATCCTCATTTTCTCATTCTGCTACTAAATGAGCACTATGATTTCTCTGCTACTGGAGATCACTGTTCAGCTTAGCTGGGAGATCTGATATTAGTTTGTGTGGGAAACAGAAATCTTAGAACAGAACAGTTTTTAGTCTGGGCAAAGACATGAAAAGTGATGTGGCTGAAGTGAAGTGGATTCTGAACAGAAGCAAGCAAATATTTCAAGTAAAGACAGTCAATTAATTGTGGGAACAATCTGCAAAGACCAGCAGATACTCTGTTATTATCAGTTCAGGAATGGAGCTTAGAGAGGAAAAAAGTCCAAAGAAACCCTTTACTCCGAAGAAGAATTAACTCAGGGATACTGAAAGTCAGAACAGATAATCCCACTGGTCTCCCCTGGACAGGACTGAGTATGTCTTTGAAATATTTCTCCAAAGCAGTCTGAAAATGTATCCTCCTGTTACGTTTTGCAAATCAGTGTAAAGAAATGAAAACTAGGACAGAAAGACAGAATGCTTTAGCTACAACAGACTTCCTTTATAAATTGGGTTACTGATTAAGCGATTAGCTCATTTTAGCAGTTCTATATATCACAATGGACATCCTATTTTTGCTGCTTTTTAATACTAATAAAGATACCAGGTCTGAATAGAAGGACAAAATTATGATGTCTCTGGGGATTTTTTCCCAGTCTCAGTTTTGTGAATAGAAATACAGATTAACAATAAAACCAAACCCAGAGAAATGATGTTCAGAAAAGAATTACCCTGCTAAAAATATGGGAGGCAAACATTGGACTATAACAGCAGACCATTAGCTCCACCAGAGGTTTCTCACTGCATTTAAAGACAGATTAGGATCATATTACATAAAAAATTTCCTCTGAAACTTCACAGTGGATATATGTTCTGAAGGTGTATTTCACAGTGTCTTCTGGCTTGCTGAAAGGTATTAAACCCAAAATATTTTGATCCTGAAGCAGTCTGTCATGTAAGACTACAAATGCTTTCCCAAAGTGGTATATGAATAACCACAAACCAAATTTTTCTGAACATGGTACCTCTGACAATAGGATTATTTTTTTTCAGGTTCTTTTCAGTTGCATCAGACTCTGGAAACCTTGGGAGCAGCAAGATGCTTTACAAAGAGTACTATCCACCTCCATAGTTTGTCAAATGAGGATGTATTTTTCTCCACTGGGCTCTTGACAGGCCAGGCTAGTGAGGAAGGGAGAACTGACACTGCTCTTCGTGCTGTGTTGCCTTTGCTCCGTGTTTCCTGTGGCCGAATGCTGGGAGCTTTTAGGGCTCTGAGTAAGCACAGATGAGAGTTGCAGGCAGGATTGTGAGGCTGACGCACTTCGGCGGCACAGATCCAGTTGTAGACAGAGACAAAGGTCCTGTGGTTTTCTTGGGGAACAATCAGCTGGCTTCTGCTGTGACAGATGCTCTGAGCATCCATCTTAAACAACAAGGCATAATTTAATAGGATTTTAAATACAACTAATGCTCTTGTTTCAGTTTATAGGCCTGAATCAAATAAATTGGGGAGGAGAAAATGCTACTTTTTTTGGCTTGAAATTTTCAGGCTATTTTGTTTAGTTTTATGCAGCTGGTACATCCACAGCTGATAACTCATACAGATGTCATGTGTAGAATTTTAAGGCTTATGGCTAAAAAAATCGACAACCCCAATTTACTTCACTTCAACATCTTCATTAGTTTTATAAAAATAAAATGAGGCATTAGGAAGTTTGTGTTTGTGGGAGAATTCTCATAGTGTGAACTGTAAAATAATAGGGATCTGACTAAATCTAAATTGCTCAGTTTACAGGCTGCTGGAAGACAGCAGATGAAAATGGGTCCCTGTGGATACATCTGTCCATGTCCTGGCCCTGAGAATGGAGGGCTCTGGTACTCTGGAACTGTTTGAAGAATGGTTGCTGGCATAGTCAGCTTTGGCCAAGGCTAACCTAGAGTCTCACAGGCAGCCTGTGGCCATGATTTAGATGTTACAACATGCCAGGGACCATTCCCAGTGTACAGTTTGCAAGCAGCAGCTTTGAGAGGCTGCAGGTTTAATAGCTTTTCCGGAAGATGCCAGTTGGCCTTGGGGCCAGAGGGCTGGCCCAGACACTCTGGAGTTTGCGTGTTGCTCTGACCAGTGCAGGAGGAATTTCATGTGAGTTTTAGCAGCACTTCACTATAAGGAAATGACCTCTCCCACCCATCATTTTATACATCTCCATTCTGTTTAACCAGATATTTAATATTCATGTTAAGAGTATCTCAGTCTCTGTCTCTTTTGTGTTCTTTTGCAGCTTCTTTTTTCTTTGTTGAAAGACAGAGGAAAATGTTTTCATTTTTCACTTCCACATTTAGAATTTTTAGGGACATAGTAAAAGGTGTGTTGCCTTTGGTACCACCAGTGATGACGAAGCAGTAATTTTGCTGTTGCTGATAATGCATTATTTGCATGCAAGTTTAGAAGCTGTCTTCTCTACGAAACAGTGATGCCTTCACATATGCCTAAAAAACTGTACCAGTGTGCGCAAAAAAAGGAAAAAGAAGACACCATGATGTGAATTTACTGTGCAGTCCACTTCTTAAGAAAGACAGTAATTGTTTGAGAGCTTTGTATTTGTAGTTTCTTGGGGTGGCTGCCTTCTTATTTCAAGGAAATAAGGATTCCATCAGTATTGCCTCCAAAATTAGGTACTTTTGTGATGCATTTAGATAGATAGACTCTATTGTGTGACAGGAGCAACTAGCACATGCATTTTGAAAATCCTCTGATTTTCAAATAGTATCTCAGTCATATGATACCCACAGGCATGATTCATCCACCTGGGCTTTATGCCAGCCAGGAACTGTATGGATATGACACTCCAGGACTACTGTAAAGTTGTTAAAGCTGATTTATTTTTTTTTTTCAAATATCACTGTGATGATAGCTGTAAAAAGTACAGCACATAATTTATGGTTCATTTCTGAAAGTATTAATTTCATTAGGTTGATGCAAAAAGTACAATATGGACTGAAAGGAATGCAGAGCAGCCTTAGCTGAATGAGCCCAGGTGACTTGCCTTGGCCCCACAGACTTTCATTTCAAAGTTTGCTGTCTTGATAAAGTCCTGTTTGAGGCAGACACTGTCTTTACCTGAGTGTATCTGCTTGAAGCCCAGCTAGCCCTTAAGGGCTGATCTTAATATCGTAGAATTGTTAGGGTTGGAAAAGACCTCTAAGATCATTGAGTCCAACCAGTCTTAACTACAGTGAGCTAAACACTGCCAGGTTTTTTTTTGCTCTGCCTTTGTTAGGCTTTTGTATAAAGATGATAATCTCTTGTAGGGGCAGAAACCCCATACATTTAATACTAACCTCATGCCTTTTTTTTTTTTTTGCAATAAAGTTAATTTTCAAGAGCTGACATCATGCTTACTTTTAGGCACGTGTATTCTGCAGGCAGACACTCTTAGCTAAATATTCAACAAGCCTTGCTCAGGAAACTGTTGATCTGCGTTTTAAAAAAATGTGTAGGCATCTAGGAAAACAGAAATGTGTGTAGCTGGGGTGGTTTTTTCAGATATACTGACACGTTCATCTCAAGGAACACGTTTAGGAGTAAATTCTTCTGGGACTTGCCAGGTTGTTTACCTTGCATTTTTAGGTGCCTCTATACTTTAAAAATGTAGCCCCTAATGTCTTTGAAAACCAACGGCCTCTTTTAACTTCTGCTTCTGAAGAGACCTTTACAGATTGCTTTTTAAAAACATCTTTGGAGGGTAAAGGCTGAATTTACCACAGCTGAATTAAACAGACAGCCCTACAGAACGGAGGTGAAGAAGTATAACCTTTGCCAATATGTAAAGAAACAGCAGTGCTTAACTTCTATGAACTTAAAATTAAAAAAAAAAATTTCCTTTGTCTTTCTGTGTTGTGATCCTATGAAAGCGGGATGGGAGAGGAGGAATGTTCTCAGATTTGTAAGCATATCTGTGTTGTGGAGGACGTGCTCTGACTATGGTTTTTAAAATTTTTCTTCTTTCATCTAGATAAAGAAGAGGCAGCAGGATGTGGTGAGGTTTCTGGAAGCCAATCGCATAGAGTTCGAAGAAGTGGATATCACGATGTCAGAGGAGAAGAGACAATGGATGTATAAAAATATTCCTGAGGATAGGCAGCCTGCACAAGGCAACCCACTGCCACCACAGATATTCAGTGATGATCGGTACTGCGGGGTAAGTAGCTGTTGTGGTTCTCAGTGGACAATACATCAGTACACTCAGCTGGTCATTTAAACATGGGACTTGCTGTTGATCCTGCTCTAGTAGAATCTGAATTAATAGGGCCATAGGATCAGGTAATGATCATACAGGGAAAATTCAGGTCGTTCTTCTGTAAATCCTAGGGCTGTCTAGGGGATTCCAGGAATGTAAAAATCGGTAATGTCGCATGCTTCATGTACAACCTGCTGATGGTAAAGTGCCCTGTGAGACCACTGTAAACTGGAGCTTTGTGGTATTCTTGCTGCTTGGGTCTAGTCCAAGCACAAAAATTCAGTAGGAAGTCTTTGGCATAGTAAATGAGAACATTGGCTAGACTGAGTTTTATTGTTATTGTAATTAAGCTCCTTCTGTCACGGTGTAAATTTCATTTATGCTCAGAGCATCTTTATGCAATCAGAGTGTTTAGGATAAATAAACACTATTTGCTGTAAATCTGACAACAGGTTGATGGGTGGGCCGTTTTTTCGGTGTAAGCTTCTCCATCCACCAGTGCAAGCTGAAGCAGTAGCCTTTGATATGTACATCCAGACCTGTTCTGACTTAGCCCCTGCCAGATTCAACAGTGCTGCTCAGATCTGATGAGAGCCTGGTGACTGCAGTGCAATTGTTAGCTTAAGGCAGGAAGTACGTAAAAAAGTGATTTAGGATCCTCTGCAACAAACAGATTGGGTATGATGCAGCAGCTAACTGGCTTCTTGGAGCAAGGTATTTTAACATCCTTCCCATGTGCCTTGTATTGGCCTTACTTGTTTACCTCAGCAGTATAACTCTTACCTTCTTATTTCCAGGTAAGGTAAGTCAATCAAAGAAATGTATCTGGGACGTGGAAGGGATTTATACCCTTGCTTATGGATCAGCTCCTCACTTACAAATAACAACCTTTATATTGTTCTGTGTGATTTTAGTTTGCCTGGGACATAAAACATTTTAAGCTGTTGTTTCTCACCCTTTCAGATTGCCTTTATAAAGTGTTTTAACCTACTTTTAGAAATTGCTATTTGGAATTAGCAAAGCGGGAGATGTCATGCAACATGTGAGATGATCTCATTAATCTGTCTGCTGAGCTGATAGCCATTTTGGTTGAGCAGAGTTAATCCTATTACTAGGCTTCACTGTCTGCATGAACATCTTTAAAGATCAAACGTTTTGAAAGGAGCTGTTTTCTCGATGAAGGAGAAAGTATGTGCAGGTTCTCCAACATGCATGAGTTAACCTGCTGCATCAGTTAATGCAGTTCTTAGGTAATAGAGTGGAGGTGAAACATTATGCAGAAGGCAAAGGAGGTCAGTGCTGGAAAGGTGGGTAAAATATTACAATTAGATAAAGTCAGCAAACCTTGCACATCTTGTCTCTCTTTGTCATTTCTACAGTGAGTGTTTTCATTGGTTTATCTTGACATAAATAACTAAAGCATAATCCCTCTTGAGTAACTTAAACTGAAAAAATACTGAGTTTTCTGTTAGTTGAGTTTGAAACTTGTAGCTTAGCATTTCTGATTTGTGTCCAGGAGACTTCTAATCCAATTTTCTCTGTTAAAAACTCTTGTCTGTTTTTCTGTATTCGACAGTCTTATCAGGAGACTTTCTGTGTACTTACGCTGGCTTATGCATTGTTGCTGACAATTCACACTTATGATACAAAGTGGTCAGGTCCACTGCTGCTCCTCTAAAGATATGAGGGCTAGACAGTGCAAAGCAAAATAGGTACACTTTTTCTTTTGGTCGTGTTATTTCAGTAGAAGTTCACGAGCATATGAGGTCCATGACTCAATGTTATGGTCATAGCTATACTGTTTTTTCTGTGTTAGTATTAGCATTAAGAGTTTTGAGGTTTCTTTTCTCCCAGTTTTCTCCTTAGTAGAAAACCTCAGCAATGTGCACAAGGGATTTATCTTAGACTAGATTTTCCTGGCTAGGACATCACCATTTGAAATAAACACTTCAAGGATGTAAGTGCAGGCCAGAGGAAGTTTGTCTTTATGGTTTCAGTAAGTATCCAAAATGGATTTGTGTCAGTCATTTGAACATCTGACAGCTCATGTAAGAGGGGAGAAAGGTACAGAAAGATGATCAATGTTTACTGGTTCACAGAGTGTCTTGTGCCACAGCGGGAGGGATTCTTCTGGTACCAAGAGACAAACTCCACATTTTGAAGTGTGAGCAAGACCTTGTGGTTTTTGTGAATTGATGTAATTGCAGATACAATCATTAATCATTAATCTACCTTCTCCTTTTCTCAGTCTTCTGAGATGCACTCCCCATTTTTCAGTAACAAGTTATGCTAAGACATTTTGAAATAAAGTACTTGGCAAGAACAATTTTTATTTATTGTGAACAAGATAAGAGCTGCGAGCACATGAGAACACAAATAATTTTACTGATAATCAAATGCTATGTTAGAGCACCAATAATATGATAATTTACATATTTTTATGACTTTGCAGTCTGTTGTTTCATCTTAGTTACATTGCTGTAAAATTGTGTGTGAGAAGAGTGTGTACATGTCAGACAAATTAGACACATGAGCCTGCTTGTGAACTTCAGTGACACGGCTCTTGGGTATGTGAGTATCTGCCTAACATCCTTTTACCAGGTTCTCTACCCAGGCAGCAGTGCCCTGCAGCAGCCCAAATCTTTAAGCAGAAAGCCAGAAATGCTGGAAAACTGAATGCCTGAAATTAGGCCTCTTCCTCACACCTCCCTCTTCTTGAATTCTCCACAGCTGAATACAATTCTTCTTAGACTAGACATGACTTCTAGATCTTTCAGAAGACTGGAAATATCCCCTTCCCAATGAAACTACACTCTTGTGAAGCTGCAAGTTAGCACTTTGAACAGCGACAGTTTTATATGCAGAAATCTGCCACTGAAGGGAGATTGCCTGAAATTTAGGCCAACCAAAATTAAAAGGAAATCTGTCTCCAGGTGGGAATTTGAGCCAAAGGGAAAATATTTACATAGCAGGCTGACTCTTTCTTTTTTTTTTTTTTTTCCCTTTGAAGCTGTTCGTATGGTTTAGAGTGTTATGGTAAGTCCTGATAGAGTGCCTAGTGGGCAACAGTAGAGACAGAGATATGTGATATTTATTGTCCTTCCCTAAAATGTAATATATGGGTGTCAACTCTAACAAAACAGCGAAGGCGCACAGACAAGAAACAAATAAAAAATAGGCTGCTGAAAGAGGTGCAGTGTTCTTGGGAAAGTATTCAGTGCACAGACAATTATTGTAGCACTGATTTCTTTGCATTATTATGTATCCTTCCCTTCTGGTTTTTTTTTAAGATTGTGAAAAGATGCATACGTGTTTCTTTTTCTTCCTTCTTTATAGGTGTCACATTACAAATAAGTAACTGCTCGCTGATAAAAGAAAGAAGAGAATTTAACAAAACTGGTTAGA
The DNA here is from genome assembly GCA_013400655.1 of Mystacornis crossleyi. Lineage (NCBI taxonomy): Eukaryota > Metazoa > Chordata > Aves > Passeriformes > Timaliidae > Mystacornis > Mystacornis crossleyi. The sequence continues at coordinate 25,446 of VYZQ01028305.1, forward strand.
GGCCACCTCAGATTTTCTGCCCCAGCCTGTCATTGGGTAGTTTGTTATTATTCTTATGCCTACAGGTGCAGAGAGCTTGAGCTCTGTCTCTAGATCCTCAAACAACATGGCAGAATTCACCTTAGCATGCCTGCTGTTCACTTTAGGAACTAGAGCAGTTGTGAGGCTAATTTGGTATCCAGCAAGTCTACATTTGATTCTCTGCACCCTTGGAGATGTCTAATCTGATTCACTTAGCACCTTATTGGTCCAGGTCTGCTTTTAGAAGAGGGATGATCTCACTAGGTAGAAGTTAACGTGAATTGCTCAGAGATGATATAACAATTGTTAATGGTTGATGATATTAAAACTTTCTTGACTAATTATTTTTGCCATCAAAAGCAGAGTTTCCTCTGCTTGTAGAATATGGCAAATTTAAGCTCTGTGTGTGAAATTGTTTTAAATATCTTTTGCAGTTGTATTGGAGCAGTTTTTGGCTCACAAGCATCCACAAACCCTAGGCTGAATGTGACTAGGGGCCAGTGACACGCACTGCTTATCTTTCTGATTAAGGCCTTGTCTCAAATGAGGAATATAGAAGGCAGTGCTAGTGTTGGAAAGCAACCCCTGCCCAAGAGTCTTCTCCATGTTGGGAAGATTCTGTTCAGACCATTCACAAGGTCTGGTTATAACTTTCAGACTATGCCTATGCTTTTGCCGTCTGCTTCTCCATTGCTTTTCTGTGTCCTGAGGAAAAGAGCTTTAGTTCTGTGTAATATGTACTTTATAAAGGGAAGTGTGGTACCGGAGGCAAAGTGTAGAATGGCCAGCTTGCCCAGTGTCAAGACTTAAAAAGTAGAAGCTCAGCAACTAAGTAAAAATAAAATAATCCAAGAATTTTATCTTCCTCAGAGAAGTCAGGGCTCATTTCAGTAATGTATTATAGTGCTGCTGTTTACCCTGTAGAGAAGAGAGAGTACATTCTTTTTGAGCACCATGGTTTTTATTTGGACTGAATAAACTTCATTAATAGCTGTTTCAAAGTGAAGTAGCAGGTATTTTGTAAACCATCCCTTCACATAAAGATGCTAGCTTTCAAAGACATCTCTGGGGATATCTTACTCTGTGTCCTGGTTTGGACAGGTGTCTACTAAGGAAGGCAGGAGTCCCCGTCCCAC
>VYZQ01028305.1:26876-79409 GCA_013400655.1 Mystacornis crossleyi
CCCCAACACTCTGTTTGCAGACTTTTTATTTCCTAAATATAATAATGGCGGGTGTTAATGTATTTTAAAACACTTAAAAGGGACTAGTGTAAAATTAGAATTGTTACTTTTACAGGATATAGTAGAAAATACTGCACATTTCTTTTTCATTTTTATATTCATTACACTGATATTCTGCAAAACTTATTAGCAAGTATGACATAATTATTAACAATTTTGTTTGGGCTCCTAATTCTCCTTTCCATGGAACAGAAGCTTTGTATTGTGCCATGTTTTCTTGAAGAAACAGGTTTTATTATTGACGACATTGTGACTAGTTTAATTAAAGTCTCTTTTAAAAGGCCAGTTCTAAAATATAGGATCAATGATATATGAGGAAAGGCTAAGAAATCTTAATAAGTGGCAGTAATACTTTGAAGTCACATAGTATTGCACAGAATACGGATGTAGCAGTATTTTGGAACAATATCTAGAAAAGGCCATGGCTGTTGTCAGAGAACAACCAGGATGAAATAAGTAGTTCAGTCCACTACTGTTCCACTTGTGTCCACGTTAAAATCTGTGCATGCAGAGCTTCTGTGCAACACGGTCATTTTGTGTCTTTGAGTCATTACCTCATGTAACAGGCTGACTACCATAGTTAACTCCCTGATGTGCCCATCTCTCTCAAATTCCTGTGGTGGTCTGATTTGATAATATTCTTATCCAAACAATTTGTAAAATGACATGATGAGCTGAAAGGTGCACAAAAGGTGGAGCTGTCAGCTGTTACCATCCATAGTACTTACGGATTCTGCCACTAACTCCCCTGAATATTCCCCTACCCCAGGAAGGGGACTAGATTTGAGGTCTTCAGTGCTTGTCTAGGGGAAGTCCTGCTGCACTTGGACTCTCTGCCTTGGAGGTGAGCGATACCAGTTCTTAGATAGTTGATGTCCGTGTACCCTGGCACCATTGCTGCATGAATGGCAAACGTCACATCAGCCTGAGTTTGTCATGTACTGTCCAAACAATAGAGCTGTGGCTGACATCTGCTCCCTTTTATTAAAGCCTTTGTCTCTGGAAGGCTACAACTAAACAGATTACTGACATAAACATCTGGCCTTTAGTAGAGGAGTAACAAGTTGCTTTGTAGAGTCAATTCTATAAGCTCTTTAAAAATCCTGTGCAGAGATCTTATCAGAAGGTTAGATAATGAAAACAGTCATGTTTCGCTTGTCCTGTGTTGTACAGACAAGATCTTCTCTTATTTGTATATTTATATAATACTAAAAGAGACTCACACATGCACACACATTCTCTAAGGAGAGCTGTGCTGCGTAAGAGTTTTCCATTGTAATCCTCATCAGATCAGTAAATGACTGTCATCTGTTCTGGAGAACTGAACTGCCCTGTTCAGGGAGGATGTTAACAGCTCATTCTCAATGGCATACCGTATTAACTCAGTCAGTAGCAAAGTGCTGATTCAATGTGTTTAAATTATGAGTTCCTCACTCTTACTTGAAGGACCAATTATGTTGCCCCTTTTATAAGAACAGAGAGATCATAATATATATTTAATATAGGGACAAAGAGAAATTAATTTGAACAGCATGGCAATGGAGTAATCTGTAAGTGTTGTCCAATAATCACTGTATTTTAAAAATCTGTAGGAATAGCCATGCAGGCTACATTTGGGTGGGTTTCTTGTTTTTCTGCTTCTTGGTGTGGTAAGCAAAAAAGATTTGTCTGAGATGTTTAACAAGCTCACTCTTGTTGCCATCTAAAAGCAAACAGCAATAAAACCAACTTGCTTGTTTAAAGAAACTTACTGGAAAGAATTTTCTTCACAGTTACTGTCTTTGAAACTTCTTTAGATGTAATGTTCTCCTGATCTCAGTGTAGTAATGAAGGTGTAATTGCTAATTGTAAATGAAATCTACTTTGTGTTAATGTTTTACTTTGACCCAATACCTTCACGCTTCTGTTATGTTCCTTGAAGCCCAAATAATTATTTATGCTGATTTGCAGAACTGCCAGTTTTAACTTTGGTGCACAGTAAATAGTTTCCCGCAGCAGCGACAGAGTTTATTTAAACAAGCCTGAGTGTACCTGCTTAACAAAATCCTGAGGCAAATTAATTATGGCAGTGTCTGTAATCACACCACTACAGTGATCTGGTCTCCCAGCACCAGGAATACAGCACGCTTAAGCTCTAGTGATCATCACAGCTGGGATACAGCCAGTGCTGTAGCCAGCTTGAGCTTTGTGAACGGGGCAGTTGCTGTTGAGAGAAGAACTTACCCTGGAAGTGGGATTTCTAAAGAGGAGAGAATTCCCAAGGACCAGTGGTTTTCCTACTGTAATAAATTGGCATAAAACCCACATGAAGGCCAGAAGGACCTAAGATGTTTGTGTCAGATTTCCTGAATGCTTGTCCAGTGTCTCAGAGACCAAGCTGATGTTAGTTTTCTGTAGCATTTGGGCAGTGGATAGTCATTGGGATTTCTGCATAATGTAGACATTAAAAAAGTTCATCTGTCTTTGATTAATCTGGTTTTAAAGAGGTGCAAAGCAGCCACAGCACCTCTTAGTTTCAGGATAATCTACAAAGATTCAAATTTTAAAAATAAAGCTGTGTAAGTGTGAGGCTTGGAGGCTTGGGTAGTTTTGGTTTTTCTTCTCCCTTTATCATCATACTTAATGGACAAAGTCACTTGGCTTTGCTGATTATTGGGGGTTGGAACTAGATGATCTCTGAGGTCCCTTCCAACCCAAGTAATTCTCTGATTCTATGATCATTTTAAAACGTTGTGTATGGTACACCTTAATATAAATGGCCTTACATATGTGAGACTGAATGTCCATCAAGCCCAGTTTTGTCCCAGCTGTGGCCGTAAGCCTAGGAAAGACCACAAGCAAGTCAAAATATTAAATGCTTGAGTATTTTCCTTGTCTCTAGTTACTTTTCTGAAATGTCGCTTTAATATATATAGTAATTCTTGCTCCATTTTTATTTAATGAGCTTGAACCTTGTGGTGGAAACATTTAGCATCCTCAGCATGCTCTGGAAATACATTCCGTGTCCACTGACACACCTAGTAGCAGGCATCCTGCCACCACAGTGAGCTTCACAGCCTTCCTAGCCTTCCTCCTCTGGGGTAACTTTGGTCCTGAAGACCTTTGCAGCCACAGCTTGTCTCTCAAGCCCAGTTTAGAGTCACTCAGCAGGAGCTGGGAAAGCAAAGCAGAGCTTTAGGCCACACCAGGCCAACAAGATTTCGCTTGTTTATAGGTGAGCTACTTGTCTGTAGCTCACCTACAGGAGCTTCAGTTTATTTTCAACAAAGCAAGAGCTTATTAGGCCAGCTAATCTACTCCCTAGCAGCTCACTGAGTGTATTTAATGCTGTAACTGGTCTGGTGTTAAAACAGAGAGGCTGTATCCTGCTAAGGTTACATGGTGGGTGATGGACCTGCCACCAACTTTAAGGGTGAGGAACCATGCCTAAAGTGGTCAGCTAGTTGTTATCCTGTTAAAAAGCCCTTTCTGCCTTGAAACAGCTTTTTACTTACCTTCTTTATACGCCTGTCCCTTCTTTATCCCCTCAAACCATCCTGAGATATATTTTTTCCTCCAAACTGACATTTGTCTTTCTTGGTAACGTTTCATAGCCTCGGTTGTGGGACTTGCCATCTGTATTTTTAGCTTTTCAACTTCTCCAGAGGGATTGAGCATCTCTGCATCGCTGATGATTCATGTCTACTGTCTCCATGTCCTACTAGTTTTAGTACTCAGCTTTTAGTCAGTTTTAAACAGCTACTGATGTTGCCAGAAGTTTATACATTAATGAGTTGTGATTAGCAGCTCCAGAAAGAACCAAGTTTCATAATTTAAAGTGCTACAGTCGAAATTATGTTTGCTCACATAGTTGCCCTTTGGAGTGGGGCAGTAGGTAGCAGTTTGCCATACTTGTATATTTTTAGGTTAACAGCTGCTCTCTGAGTGCCTCCCACTGTCAGTGGGAGCCACTTCCTTGCACATGGGCGGGTCAGCATTGCTCCACTGATCCCAGCGAGGCCGCAGCACTGCCTGGGTAGAGCTGCCTGGGCAAGTGACAAGAGGGTTGTAGTAACTTGCTGCTGGTGGTGAAGCACGGTGCAGAAAGAGGGAATCACTGCCTTGCCAAAACCAGTGAATGGAGGTGTCCTTCCTCTGTGGGAGGCAGAATGTCCCACGGAGTTTTTCCAAATGGAACCTGTTGGGTCACCATTGGAGTTGGGCTCCTGCCTGGGTATGAAATTCTCAGCTTTCACTGACCTTGCCCTATTTTTCTTCTTCAGACTCTCCATCCACTGCTGTAGCAGTTCTCTACTGAGATAAAAATTTTCATATCCTCACCCATAGATTTAGTGTCTTTACATGTGGCCCAAATCTGCACAGACTTCCTCTCCTTCTAATGGTAAGATCAAAGACAGGATGTTTTCGGAGCATCTTTTATCTCGTTACAGGAAAAGCCAGGGATGCCTACTTTGAACTCCTACCACTCATGACACAGCCATTGAGTCACTGAGATCATACTTCTCAATAATCTCTTAAGAAACTACTGTGCTAAAGTGACTTCTTAAAATTTTTAGAGAACTATTATGCATTTTTGTAACATTTTTTTCCACATTTGAATATTTTGAGATCATATGTTTTAATTGCAGACATCACTAGGAAAATTCTCCTATTTAAAATTTACTTCTACTTTTATCTAAAAGCATGATGTTTCTTCTCCCCCACTGCCCATGAAAGTGTCAATACCATTTAAATACGTTTTGCAATGCAGATATTTCAAAACGTCAGGGAGATTGCTTTTGGTGGATAATCTCTTGTGGTTCTTAAATATTCAGGTCCTTTTAAAATGAAGCAATCCACTGGGTTTTGTGCTCTTTCAAACACAGACTTACTCAGTTTAGCTCACCGTTTAACCTTCACAATCTTCTCCGTAAGTGAATCCAGGTTTGTTAATCAGTAAAAACGTGAGAAAAACATACTAAGTCAGGACTTGATCATTCTGAAAGTAAAATAACTAGTGCTTGAAGACAGCTTTTTATTACTAAATTACTTTACAGAGGTTAGGTTAAACAGATGTTCACAGATGTTGGTGGATTAGCTGAATGTCAAAGTCACTGTCAGAGCCACAAGCGCAGCCTATTTCCTAACGACATTATTTTCAGTCTGAGTCCTTCTCTGCTCTGTTTTCTTACCTGTTTATTAACAGAGAGTGAGAAAAACATGGTGTTAGTGTAGTGATACTTCTAGAGCTAATTGAAGTACTAGGATTAAGAGACTTCAGGAGAATGCCAGAACTTGAAAACGGTGCTGAGAGATGACAACTCACCCAAAGAAACGCAGAACCTTCCTTGGACAAACTGTTGAGACAAAGAAGTGTTTGGGGGCTAGTGACGACTGCTTGTGTGCTTAGGAAGGAGAGTGCTCCTGGTGGGGACCCAAAAAGGTGTCTGCCACAACAGCTGCGTGCTCGCAGGTTGGCTGCTGGTAGCTTACAGGACTGTATTGGGCATCTTCAGGCAGTTTAAACCGGCCCTGATGTTAAAGAAAGAGCTCTTCTCACTGTGGGTTGTTCTCATCCACTGCTGCCCTACCTTCAGCTCCAGAGACAGTGTGACTCACTTGTGGATGAACCCAGTGAAGCAATTGAAGGTTATTTCTCAGGTAGATCGTGTGCTGTCTTCTCATGTGTTGCTCATATAGCCTGTGTCCTTCATGGGTTTTCACCTGCTTCAGAAGAGTCAGAACAGACGTTTTTCAGTTTAATAGTGTCCATGAGGTTTTTGAAGTCTCATTCTTAGATGTCAAGGGCTGATCAAACATCCTTCTGCAGAGCTTTAGTATTACTTATTACCCGTCTAGGTATTCTTTTTAATCCATGGCACTGTTGGGATTTCTTTCACTAATCTTTCATCTTACACCATGGCTTAGTTGATTTGCCTGTTTCACTTGGATTTACTTTCTGGCAATTAATTGTAGATTTTTGTTAATTCATAAGTTAGCTTATGCCATGTTTTAAGAAGAAAACAACAAAAAGTCATCTTAAGAAGGTTTACTCTTCCTACTTATGTCAGCTAATATATCTGAGGACCATTATATGCTTCTGCTGGCCTCTCTGTGCATTTCACAGATGCTTTTAGTATAGAGGGTCAGGCTTGGAAACTGCCCTTGTGCAGCTATGGGTTGTGTTTTTGGTGGGGCTGAGGCTGTTTGAATAATTATACACGTGCAAAGTATCCCAGTTCACACTGATGTAGTAGTATATCATTATTGAAATCTAGCATCTTCATCTAGTGCACCTTAAAGGCTTTAGGAGGAATTCTGCTCACCTGCAGAACAGTTATGGATCTCATGGGAGGTGTATTATCCTTGCTGTGGTGTCTATGTATTTTCTGTCCAAATAATCACTTAATTTATGTTGGTGGAGAAAAAAAAAAAAAAGAAAAGACCAAAGAGAAGTTAAGTCTTCATCTACAAGCACACTCTTTCCTTACAGAGTTATTTCATGAAATACCCGACACCCTTCTGCAAGGACGTAATTTGGTGTATCTTATAGTTGGGTCTGGCAGGGGGAATGAAGAGCTACTGGGGATTCCCACTACACTGTGAAAATCCGAAGGAATCCTGGGAAGCAGAAAGCTTTCTCAGACCACTTTTGCTTCTTGCTTAGGATCTGAGAAATGTAAACACAAGTGGATATTGGCTAGGCATGAGTAAACTCTGCTTGGAAGAGAAAAGAAGGTTTCTAATCTTTGCATATCCCGTGATTTCCTTATAAGAATAACCAGGTCAGGGAAAGATTTCTTCTTTTCAGTTAGAGCTTCTGTTTATTGCCCGTGGTCTCTCGTGACTGTGGGGTGTTTTGAGAGGTTAGGGGTTCAAGAGAAGGCAGGAGTGGATGGAGACAAGTGGGCAAAGCCGCTGCTGCTGGGGGAAAATTGAGGTCTAATTTCAGGGAGACCACCTTAAACAGTGTCCCAGCCAANGAGATATAAGCTCAAGCTTTCCCACATGATGATCTTACTTGACAACTGCTCTGGGGCAGCCTTTGAACAAGTTACCCAAAAAGTGCAGGAAGAAACCTTAAACAGTGTCCCAGCCAAAACCAGGACAATTTAACACTGAGAGAAGAGCTCTCAAAAAGTAATCAGAATAGAGCTTGGGAGCCAAAGAGGTGCTGACTTTGGGGGTCGGGTGCATTGGGAATGGCTGTTGCACAGATGGGAATCACGTGGAGGCACTGAGACTGTCGGTTATTGTTCTGTATGGAAAGGCTGTATGTGCACTGTCAATATCTTGTTGAATACTTTCAAGTTAAGCATAACTACTAATCTTGAATATTCAAGAGATAATTTCTCTGAAGTGATGAGCACAAAACCTAAATTTCCTAACATTTACAGAGTATTTTACATGTCAGGAGTGGTTAAGTAAGGATTGATATTTCCATTTTGCAATTATGTGGTGGAAGAAAAGAGTCTGAGCTGGATGCTTTATTGTTTGCTAGTGGTCATAGAAGAAATCTCTGCCAAACCACAAGGAGCACATGAAACTTCTTGGCTTCTTGCCATGTGCCATATCCATTCACTAAACTGTGCTCTGATTTTCCCTATTTTTTCCCCTTGAAAACTGAGTATTGTCAGCTCGTCTGATGATATAAGAGTAGCAGGTGTCCAATGCAATAACCAAAACAGCAGAAGTAGTAGTAACACTTTGAGATCAGAACTCCCTAAAAGTAACTTAAAAATGAAGCCTCTTATTTATTTTTATATATAATAAGCTTATTTATGGTAAAATTTTATATTTAACTGTGTTGTTGTTCAAAACTGAGATATGATTGATGATTTCAAGGGATGCAATGATGATGAAGTCTCTGTTCTACAACAGAAGAAATAAGGAATTCATCTGCCTTAAGACTTCTTGGGGGTTTCCATGCTAGGAAGTATTTTGTTTGCTAAAAGACAAACTGGAAACCTGGTCAGAAACTTATTTGCATTGCCAGGCACTTACGTACCTTTAAAATATACCCACAATAGAGTTTCTTTTGATGCAAGTACATGCTTATACTTTTCTGTCAAAGTAGTGAGAGATTTGAAGTTGTGTGGGCTTTTTTTGCCACTGTAGTTTGTAGCTTGTGATATCACTGCAGTTTGGATAGGAGAACAGGGGTAAATATCAATATTTTTCTGAGCATTATTACATGTCACCCATTAGTCTAATACAAGGTGTGGTAATATAAATCAGGAAAATACGAATACAAATGTTGACTCATCTTTTCTTCTTTTAATTCTCTAGGATTACGATGGTTTTTTTGAATCAAAGGAGAGCAACACTGTGTTCTCCTTTCTTGGACTGAAACCCACTTTGGCATCAAAGGTCAGTGTAGTATTGCAGATTTTCATGGAACTCTTGAAATGTTGAGATTGAATTTTTTTGAGTGGAAGGAGCCCTGTGTGATTGGATGCACTGCTGCTCTGATCCATACCTTATCCATATCAACTTCATGCTAATGAAGTAATTGAAATAGTTGTAAGGAAAAGTTCAGCATTTTAAATGAAAACAAGCATGTATATGGGAGTAATTTGGGACAGCAGATAAATTAAATTTAAAGAATACATTTTCCTTCACATTATCAATCTAAATTGTAAGCAACTGTCTTAGTTATAAAGGGAGACAAAACTAGGATCTTGATCACTGGACTATCTGCAGCCTGGCATAATGGCTCAGCATTTATTCATTAGGCATTAATTATTTTTTTTTAATGCTGAAATGCTGGAGCAGTCAGAACTTATATTAACTTTTTTGAATTCAGTTTTAGCAAACACATATATACAGGTCAAAACACAAAGCCAGGTAGCATCTTTCTGTTGAGAGCAGTATAACAGAGGAAATTTTATTGCCATATGGAAGTCTGGACACTTGTTCAAACAGACTGTATGGTGCACCTTTAATCAGTAAATCAGACACATAGGGGAGGATTTTTCTTCCCTTGGATACTGTAGATATAGATATATTTGGTACTAGTACTGTTTCAGGCCTGGATGGTAGCTCTTGGGTATCTGTAGAGTTTTTCTTCTGCCAGGAATTTATTTCTGGACCCCTTGAGAGACAGGAGTAGAAAGGAACCTCAGCAGAGAACCACAGAAGCAGGTTGTTTTGGCAGCCTGCCTCACTTTATAGCTTGGAGAACTTGTCCCAGGAAAAAGATTTTGTTCTGATGCGACCTGAAATAGCAGCTTCTGTGCAGCTATGTTCCTAGAAAATATGACGTTGGAGGCCTGGAGGGGTGTCTCAGTGAACTTCCTGCTTCAGTCTGGTGGTGCTTCAAAGAGATGCATCCTCAGCTCCTACACGGTCCAGAGCTAGGGTTGCCTTATATGCAAAGGTCACAGGTACAGGAGATGAGACTGTATTCATGACATCAATATTATGTTAATAATGATTAATAATGCTCTTTATTTTTTCTCTTTTCAATAGGAGTCAGAACCCTAGAAAGCCCATGTGAAGTATCAACACACATTCCTGAATGCACATTCCTGAATGAACGACTGTCCTTCAGCACATAACAGCTTCCCTAATGGATCACTGTGATAGAGCAAACATGTATCATTAGTAGTAGTCTGCTTGCCATGAGATGGTGCTCTCCAATAATGTGGAGCTAATAACACACATATGAAATAGGATTAAGGCTGGGCTACTCATCTTCGTTTGTAAAAATGCTCACTGTTGATATTTCACTTTTGTCTTTGGATCGCTTTTGCAACTGGCTCTGATACTCTAATAGGCACATATGTTTGAGAATAAGGAGTGGAAGTGTAGGGCTTCTGTCATTCATGCATATTCTTATGTAGTCATATTCCTTACCTTTTTTAATTCTTCCCACTACTGTAGTTCACATTAGCTCATCATGATAATTAAGGTGCTGGTGGTTATTATGATGTTTGTGTTGACTATGATCCACAAGATAAAAAGCATCAATCTTCAGATCTCAGTCTAAGCCAATAACTGCTGTATTTTTGCTCTACATTTATTTACTGTGATGGTTATTCTAAATCATGATTATTTTAAGAGACATGGGCTGCTAATCTTGTTAATGAAGACTTGATTTGTCTAATGATGCACATTGCAACTGACTGTTTAAAACAAGTTGCTATCATGAAGGAGGTGCCAAAGTGAAATATTTTAACACGTTTCCAAATGCAGGTGAAGTGTTCAGTGAAACACTTGGTGGAAATACTGGGGAGTTCAGAAGAACTAAAGGGGTCTCATAGCTAATGATAATATGAAGTTATCTCTTAACTGAGAAAGTCTTAACACCCAAGATTGGAGCTCTATAGTTGGACTGTCTTAAAATGAAATTTTGCCAAAACTTCAGTTTACCTACAATAGCACACAGCTCCACCACAAGCCACAAGAGAGTCGGGGGATACTTTGAGAGCCAGGTTTCAATCCCACGATGGTTAAACACTCCACCGTGGTCCAATAGCATGCCTAACTTGCCTAGCTGTTGTCCCGGTTATATCCCCAGATGTGGTCACGTGGAGGTGCCTCAAAGACAGTGAGAAAGCTGAGTGTGTGCTTTGCCAAATGAGGCCGCAGTGGTTGCTCAGCTGAGGAACAGAAGCCAAGTAGAGGAAGTGGAGATTATTCCAGTGGGACTGCATTGATGCACATAGCAGAACTTAGGCCCATGACTTGCCAATAGCCATTAAAAAATGCATTCTAGCCAGAAATAAAATTGCATCATGCATTTTGAATCAAGTCTGGCTACATAAATAACAGCTATCCTGTAATGTAGCTTCATACTGGCGAGGTAGTGCCATCGCAGTGAATGTCCTTATGTCTTTGGGTAAATAAAAAACAACCACTATGTAGAAAAGCTTCTTTGCAATCCCAGCATCACTCAGACTGTGTGGTTTGAAGGAAGCCAGACTTGTAAAAAGTGTCAGAAAGCAACACTATGACAACAAAAGCAACCTGGCTTATTTCAGAACATGATCTGTTGACATCAGTAACCATGGCATACTACACACGTCAGCTAGAAGGGACAACTGAAGGTCATCTGGTCCAGCACTGTTAAAATCAGGCCTAAGAACCACACTAACTTGGATCAGATGTGGGTTTGTCTAGCAGAGCATTAAGAATACCCAGAGATGAAGATCTCATAACTCTCTAGGTAACCTGTGACATTGCTGCAGTGCTTTCCTAGTGAAAACTTTATTTTTAATGTCCAGCTTTGACTCCTAGCTTTAATTTGAGACTGCTGCCTTTGCTATGTTTTTCTGGCACTCACAAGAAGAGATTGGCACCATTCTTTTTTTAATGACCCTCAAGACAGTTGTAGGCTACCACTGGATCACCTCTTAACCTTCTTACCAGACTGAACAAACCTGGCTCCTCAGCTCATCTAACGGGCTAGATGGAGCAAGAGCACAACAGATTAGAAGTCCATGGTTGTATTTACTGGTCAAAATCTTTGCCAGAGCACCTTCTCTAGAGGAATCCTGAATGGGCATTGATGTATGTACATGTATTTTTAAGAATTATGTTGTCTGTGTTAAGGTACTGTGACATTCTTGTAACCAACCCCATATTTTCATGAGACTTGAACCTCACTATAGGAAGGGAATATGACATGAGATGCAACTGTACATTGTTAACTTCAACAAGTTCAATGTAATTATTCCTAAAAAAAGTTAAATATTTAGCTTTGTAAATGAATACAGATACAAATTTATGTAATTTTGCAGTTGATTACAGAGAAGCCATCCTGGATTTATCATGTACTTGATACGTTGTAAACTTTGAGAACTGCCTGAAGTCCCAGGTTTGAAAAATTTACCTAAGTGTGCAAGCATATACACATGAGTAATCCTGGGTGAAATCCCAGGCTTACTGATGTGAAAGGAAAAACCACACTGATTTCTCCAGGGGTGAAATTAGTTTCACAAAGCTCTTTTTGAATTTTGGTAATTGTAGAATAGAAGGCTCTCGTTTAGTGGAGAGTTAGTCTTGTTTCAGCTGTTACATAAACCTGGCTTATTTCAGAGCACACATGTGGGCATAATCAGTTGTCTGGAGGACAACACTAGCTCCAAAGATATCCTGCTTCCTTGTATGGATTGGCAGTGTAAGTCCCTTAGAATATGTGCTTTTGAATTATAAATGGCTAGTTAAAAAAAAAAAAAAAGTATATATGTTTGGATGTGAATTTTGTCTGTAGTACGACAGCCTTATTTTTGTAATTAAAGCAAGTAGACTTCTAGTTTGTTACACGAGATGATCTGGAATTTTTTAAATCAGTTTTGTAGTAATGAAATGTAGCTATCAGGTAACTGAAAGGGTCTGGGGAAACTAGAGACATTTACTGAAAGAAATAGAAATTCTTAATTCTGTTTAAAATTTTGGCATATAAAGTTATGCTTAAGAACCAAATGATCCCAATTTCTAGCTAATACTTGTAACTACCCCACTTTTTAAAATGGAGAGCAGTGTGAGTGAAACTGTTAATCTTTGTATCTAGCTAAAGTTGCTGTGTGGGCTGACATACACGTGCACATTCACTGTATCAGTGGCTTTGATAGAGGTATTTTTGTTTGTGCCACACACTACTGGATAGTGCCTTGCCAGAAAAAGGACTGTTTCTGTAGGGTCTTCTTTGATGTGCTTAAACTTTGAACTGAGAAAGGGGTAGTTTCTATATTGCTATTTTTTAATAATATAGTAAATTTATTTTGAGGCCTGAGTCAAAAGGCACATGCTTTGTAAGACTGAAACACTTTTTGATGAGTCTTCTGAGCTCTTGATTTTTCCTAGGTGACTTTCTTTCTTTTTTCTTTTTCTCTTTGTTGACTGTCTAGAATCAAACCTTCCAAGGGAAGTGAACCTGGAGTAAAGCCCATAAATGCATGTTTACACTTTAAGATAAGTATCTGATTCTAATGTTGAGCAGCCCAAGTGCTATCACTGAAGTGAAGAGTAGCTGCCAACCTCTCAGTGGATTTCTTGGTTGTCCCTCCCTGTCCTTTTCCACCATCAGGCCATTTATTTGAGGGGTCCTGTTCAGGCAATACCATGGTTGAGAAGCAGGACCCTGAAATGGCCTTGTGGCCCTTCACAGGAGTGCAAGAGTGGAGTGATCACCAGGAAAATGCCAAATCTCATTAGTCTTCAGTGACTTATTCGCTGATTTCAGTAGATCTTGGCATGAACAGTGGGAGGAGGATGGAGCCCCATATGTTCACCCTGCACAGAGGGCAGGAGTGGAAGATCCAGTGCAGAATGGCCCACGGCTTGTTCTGGCACCCTGAGCAGTGGCTCTCACAGGGGCCCTTGGCTGGCAGAGCCCTGTGTGACACCACACAGCACTGCTTCCCACGGGACTCCAGCTGCATCATGGCCTATGCTTCACCCTCCTGTTCCCTAAGGAATTTGGGAGGGAAAACGGAGAATGTCTTCTTGAGAGCAGTCCTTCAGCCAGGGCAGATCCAGCTTACTCCCTTCTTCCTAATCTTTCCCTCTTCCTGATGTGTTTCATCCTGTCCCGTGTAGACCTACCTGTGTGCAAAGCTTCCACTCCCGGCCATCTGTAACACCCCTGGGAGGTCACAAACGCAGAGCTGCTGTTCCCCCTCACGGCGTCAGTGTTCTGTAACTCGGTAGGGGAGGGAGCATGTTGCATCCTGGGTCATGTACACGTTATGTATTAAACTCTGTTCATCTAATAAAAAACTGTAATTCAAAAAAGACATTTGCACTGTGTTGTATGTGCTAAAAAAAAAAAAAAAAAAAGAAAAAATACGAGTCTTTATCCTTGCTGCAGCTTGCTCTGGTGACAGCCTGGTGCTTTGGTTTGGGCAGCCTCTGCAGGTGGAAGCACTGCAGAACTTTCCACCTGGGATGCGTGAGCTTGATTCTGTAAGGTGTTAATTGGCTTTGAACCCCGGGGGCTGCATGGGAATTGCAATGTGTCCAGAATACTTGCTGGTTTGGGGTCTCCCCAGGTAAAGAGTAGTAAAGAAAAAAAAGAAAAAAAGGCACGATTTATTGTCTTCTGGTTTTTATACTTGGGTTAGCTGATAAATACCACAGAAATAAAGGGCAGATCCTTTGGGGTGGCTTGGACTTTGGGGCCAGGATGTTTTAACACAATCAAGTTTTGTTCCTAGGGCTAAAACCTTCACTGCTTTTTATTGTCTGAAAGGAATGTGAATTCCTGGTTTGCCTATCCACTTTGCCAATCCGTAGAAGGTAATTAAATACATTTTACCATTTAAGTGGCTATCCAAAGGTACAGGTTGCATGATTAGAGTCTTTCCTTGATTCTCAGTCTAGTAAATATTTTTTAATACCTTATTGTTTCTGTCTAAAACATGCCCACTGTCTATTGTGAATGCTGCCATGAAAAACATTTGTGACTTCTGCTGCACCCTGGAGCGAGGTTCTGTGCCACCTGCTTTAGGCAGGATGTGTAAAAGAGGTACAGACGGAATAGGCAAGCCTGAAATGCCTGCAATGGAATCCTCAGCTGATGTAGGATCAGTGGCACTGCTCTGAAGTGAGTGGAGCTGTAGTAGCTCAGCTCTTATGTCATGGTGGGCAGAAGCAGACAGATTTTGCTGCACGGGTGGGCAGGAGCTTCTAGATTTGCAGAGGAAGCGATGTTCTGTGTCACTTTGGTTGTGTAGCATCACAGCCTGCACTCTGTGTGAAAACCAGTGGCACTGCCATTCCTCCCACATGGCTGCTGGAGACTGCACTGAGAGCAGAAAGCAGGCAAAGGTCACATGGTGCAGGATGCTTTGCCACTGGCTGTCATCCTTCTGTTCATCCCAGCTCTCCGTCTGCTCCCTGTGGCAGGGGAGCATCAGTGGAAAAAAGGGCTTGAAAGTCATGGCTGTACTTGTACACAAGTAAGTCTGCAGTGTGCCAGTCTGCATCTCATTCCTACCCCAGAGCAGTCAGTCTGGGCTGTGACAAGGTCCTACTGAACTCTCATTTGCTTGATTTGCTTTTTCGGTGCCAGAAGGACTTGCCTTGTTCATTCCATAGACTTCAACCAAGCTGTCACTGAAGGTACCTTGATGGTCTCATCTGAAGTAGCCTCCTCAGGCTGCATGGTGCAGCACAAGCAACATTTTGGGTGCAAGTCCGCTATATGATTTCCTAAAAGGTGCCCACTGCATGTGATTCAATCCCCTGGAGAATCTGGGAAACAGAAAATCATAGGTTTAAGGAATTAGCTCTGTGAAGAAAAGGTCAGCTGGAGCCTTGAAAAACTGTGTTCAGAAGACAAGAAAGAAATTGTTACATTCTGATTTGGAAACAGGGAGTTGAGAAGCAGAGACCTTGAGAAGTGTGTGCCAGTCTCTAGCTGCTTGGTTGCCCCATCCAGTTTAGCCCTCCACAGGACATACATCTAGTTCAGGAGAGGAACCTCACCCTCCAGGGAAAGCACACCCTTCCAGGTCCGGGTTCTACCCCCTCAACCATGCTGCACAGCAACCTGTGCTTATCTTTCCTTTGTACCTCTTTGGAGATCAAGACCAATTCCACTGAAATCAATGCATATCCAGATGTGTAAAATAAGAGCTGAGACAACGTCTCTCTATGTTACAGCACCTTCCACAAATAAAATTGGCAGATTGAATTACTCTGCTGGGAACCCAAAGGAAAAAAGGTTAGTAGCTTCTTTTTTGCCTTGTTTCTTTGAGTGAGGCACTTTTAGTATCAGCAAGATTTTGCAAACATGTCACTGTGAAGTGCCAGAGCTGAGGGTGTAGAGGACTCCCAGCCCCAGATGCCAAGCAAAAGCCATGACTACTTTTCTGACTCCCAAAGGGACCAGACCACCACTGCCCGCACCTAGGCATGAGGGATTTGTTTCACCAGTGAGTGACTGGAGGAATGAAGAGCTGATCAGTGCTGGCATGGAGACAAACCTGCAGAAGGTGATCAGGAGCCCAGGGGCAAGGCCAGGCAAATGACATGGAGATGTAGCGGGTGAGGTTTGCTGAAGATAACAGCTCAGGTTTGTCCCATTCTGCTTCTTCACCTGCTGCTACCCCATTGCTCCTCTTCATTAAATACCTCCAGTTCACACCTTCCCAGTAGGATAAGATCTGATGGTTTCTGCATGCATTTCCAAGATAGCCTCAGCCAATTTTCCTTCTTCCCTGACAATTTGTGTGTCAACTTCTCTTTCAAAGGGCAAAGCTGCAAGGAAAGCACATACAGTGCTGGATATGGCATGGGTGCTGCCACTGTGGGGCTCCAGTCTGCAGCACTGGTCTATTCCTTGCAAAATCCATCCCATGGAGCCTGATGTTAAGGCTGACAGCTCTTCCCTTCTTTTTTTCTTTAGATTCTCTGAATTTCACGGTTTTATATGCTTCATGGAGGGAGGTGGGAAGAATAGGGGTGTGAAGAGGTCAGCCTTTCAGGTGTGAAAACTAAGAAAGCTGAATCACCCTTGAGCATGATTTGAACAGCACACTGATGTGTTCAGATACATAACTTTTATAATTTAATTGTGGATTTTCTAACAAATTTTCTAATTAATTTAGCTGGACAGGGCTCTAGTTTTTCTGCTTCAGCTTCCTTTGCCCACACACCCATATTGTCCTCTTTCAGCTACTGCCTAATAGCTGCCTGCTGGGAATAGCCCTTGCAGTCCTTAGGTGATACCATCTGCCTGCAGCAATGACACAGCCATGTGCCATCTCCAAAAGGCAGGAAAGCTGCTTGATGAGCTGGCTGTAGTCCCACAAGCACTGCTTCTGACTGGTGCTGCAGAGCCTGAGCATCCTGCTGCTGCCCTACCACGCTGCACCCCGTGATGTCTCTTTAATGGTTTCACTGCTGACCCCTGAGGTAATGGTCTTCCTACTATAAGACTTCCATAATCACTGAATCACTGACACTCTTTATATAATTTTCCTTCGGCACATTTTAACCGCTGGGTTTTCACAGCTCTAAATCCTCTGTTTTTCTTCCTGGTTTTGGTGGATATGCTTCTTTTTTTTTATTTTAGATGTATTCTGTGAGTGGCACGAATTTGACTTTAAGCCATGAAAGGGCTTTTAGGTTGGAAGAGCTATACAACATTGCTGTGAAATATGCTCTTAAATCATTAAGGTAAATTGCTGTAGCAACAGTGCTGCTCCAGCTGGACTATAATACTTAAGCCCTAAGTGGCCATTTCATATCCTTTGGAACATTCTTGCTCTGAGCAAAGTATGGGTATCCATCAAACCCACTTATACCTACCGAAACCTGCACAGGAGATGGCATTTCAATGCAACAAATTTCATGGTCTGCATTAAATAATCATCCTAGAGGAGATTCTTGCATTACAGATACAAGACCTATGCTGTTTCTGTTGCCACAGAGCCTATTTAATAAAACTACCCAACTCCAGCTAAAAGCACAACATTGAGTCTGGGTTGATACTGTTTGCCATGTTTTTTTGGCTCTGCTGTGCTAGTTGGAAGGTTGTCTCAAAATTCTGCTTCTCTTGTGGCAAAAAATAAACTTTCTTCCAAATTCCAGCTGAACTTTATTCATGGCCAGCTTGTCTTCATTGTCCTGATTGTTTTTTTTTATTTGAATAAGTCTCCCTTGCAGAAATTACCTGTCATATGAGCTGGTTTCTTCTGTCTTAGCTATGCTTTTGTCAGGTGGAAGAAGTGCGTGAGTCAGTGCAGAGCCCAGTTCTCCTGATGTCCAGAGTTCAGTCTCACTGACATCCAGGGCCAGTTGAGATCCCTAGGAGGAGGAGATTCCCACTAGTCAATAGCATGGAGCAGCTCCATGAAGCAAGTCCAGAATGAGCTCTTTAATTACTTCAGCTAGGAGAATTTGTAATTAGAGATGATCCTGATACTTGCTCTCAGTGTCTTGGCAGAAGTGTTGCTGTTAAACAGTTTCTCATTTTAGCCCTGATTGAGCTATTGCTCCAATTTAGCATATTTCCTGGCATATTGTGTGGGCAGATGAAAGAACTGTGCTTGCTAAATACATGAATTAAACATTCTCTTGACAGACTTTAACCTTCAGTTAATTCAAAGGTGTCAGAAAAATCGATAGCCAGGGATGCGCTCCTTGAACTTACAACAGCTGCAGGAGTGAAACACAGATCTGGAAAAGACCATGGGTAACCAGTCATCTTTTAAAAAACTTTAAAAATTTTATTTCAGTTTAATAGATAGACATATATATTAAAAAATGTTTGTAAAGGCAGATCTCAATTCCCCACTAACTCGAACAAGGAACATGACTATCCTCGGCAGACAGCAGCTACTCCAGCATAAAATCCTGTATGTGAGGGGGCTGAGATCTGTTCTGGTCATGGCTAGGTTTGTGGGCTGTGGTGAGCAAGACAAGGGCAGTGGCTGCTTTTCCCCAAGCATGTACACAGTCTGTCAGCAGCTGAATGCTGCCTGCTGTTTTAGCACAGGGCTCAGGCTCTCCCCCTTTCCCCTTCCCTGGCAGGTCTTGCTGCTGCTTCTCATTCACCCCCAGCAGAGTGCTGCTGCCTGGATTTCCTAATGTCAAAGCAAAATCGCTGGGTCTGTCCCAACAAAATCACTCTTGTGGTGTTTGCTCCAACCCGCTCCCTGCATGCATCTCTCAGCAGGCTCCCACAACTGAATCCCCCACCCCTTGTTGTACCACCCTACCTGAACTTCCAACACATTTATTAGAGTATTTTCCTGTCTTCTCTCCTTGCTTTACACCTTTCTGTACCTTCAAATGCAATCTCTGTGCTGTTGTGTCTTCTCTTTGCCATCACCCCCAGCTTCACATCAGTCTCCCTGCCTTGTGTCACCAACTGAGAAGTTATGAAGATGAATGAGGAGTTTTGGGGTATTTTATAAGGGGAAATGTAACAAACATACTGATTATCTTCTTCCCAGGGTAATCAGTTGTCATTGCAATGCACCACTCACCAGAAAACACCTCTCACTGTGGCAGCCAAAACCCCCTAGAGAAGATGCATCACTGCTCCAAGGGGTGCTGTGGAGTTCGTGCTCTCCAAACCCCAATGGGGACATATGCTCTCATGTTTAATAATAATAATAATAGGAAGAAAAACAATGTTGCATGCATCCTAAAATTATGGAGAATAAAACATGAAATGGTGACTGCTTCAGCAGCTTTTCCCACCTAAAGACTGGGGAGAGTTTTGATCACTGTAATTTTACAGGATCTTCTTTACCATGAAGACCTGCTCAGTATAGGTTGAGCCTAACCTCTCAGGGTTAGGATGACCTAAATGGTATATTACACTGTCTTCAGGGATGGTGGTAGTGGAAACTAGAAAAACATTTCAGGTTTTCTTAGCTTCCTCTATCCCACCCAACTACATTGTGGTATCTTAGCAATATCTTCGACCAATCAGCAGCAGTCCTTATA
This sequence comes from Mystacornis crossleyi, assembly GCA_013400655.1. Lineage (NCBI taxonomy): Eukaryota > Metazoa > Chordata > Aves > Passeriformes > Timaliidae > Mystacornis > Mystacornis crossleyi. The sequence goes on from VYZQ01028305.1 coordinate 46,326, forward strand.
AAAGATGCTCCTAGAGACTTAGCACTATAGGGGATCAATAAAGGCAAACTATATAATTGTTGTATCTTTCTGAAGACCTTTTTCACATCCTGGGGAATAAAAAGGGAGGTGGAGGGCTGAAAAATGGTGAAGTTAGAGAATGAGGTCTCTAGTGAATATGTTCCTCATGCTGTGCTGACTGAAGATCTTCACATTAGAGATGATTAGAAAAACATCACCCACTTTCCTTGTAGAATAAAGAGATGGAAAACAAGCCAATGCAATAATTATTTTCCACCTTTTCCTTGAAAGATAGAAGCCCCAAAGAGAGACTTTTTAATGTGCACTTTCACTCACCTCATTTTTCATTGAGAAAGGCTTTGATGGAAAATTATTTTACCAGCAGTTACGTTAATAATAAGTTCACCTCATATAAATTATGAGGAAGTTGTTCAATAGCCTTCTGTTTCTCCTGCACCTCCTCAGGTATCCGTTGTTGGAAGGTCCTGGTGTAACACCATCAGCACACACTGGTGTGGCATTCCCCATCTTGATTGGGAATCACCTGATCACTTCTGAGGAGAGCATAACTGCTTTGGGAAAGCACAGCTGTGTTATCATGGACACCTGGATGGTCCACCAGTGCATAGTGAGACACCGTGTTTCCAAGGGGTGTTAACCCACAGGAAAACTGGAAACCGGCTTTTTCAAATTACATAAAGTCATGTATTTCCATCTCGGTGTGCTTTGGAGGATGATCTCCTTTGGTGCAGCCACAAAGTGTCAGTCCTGTATCAGAGACAATGAAGCCAAGGAAAGGGAAAGAGGGAAGAGCCTGGCCCAGCCATGATGGGGTGCGGATGGAAGCAGGGAGCAGGGATGTGCTGTCTGTCACTGACATCTAGAGGACAGCACAGACAGTCTGTACATTGTGAAACATGAGGTAACCAAACCCCGAGTATGGTGAACCTTCCCTGGCCCAGCACCACTCACAGGCACAGAGATACTTGCACCTGGAACTCGCTGGCTTTCCAAACTCATGTCACCTTTAAGCATTTTACCCTGTTTGAGCACTGACATGGCATCTTTTGTTTTGAGGCACCAGCAATATTGTCTTCTGTGGCTGCCTTCTCATCTTCCTCTCTCCAGCAAACACAAAATTTGGGACTGACCAAACCAACTCCCAGCAACAGAAGTTTCCTCATGGGCAACAAGCTGGCAGAGCCATCACCCACTATGGCTGTGAAGCCCTTGGGCTTTACTCAGCCAGGTGAGATCGCTCAGGGGCTGGCAGAGCCCTCTGTCTCTAATGCCAGGGTCCATGGGCACCTGCTCGGCACCCTGTGCTACTGCAGTGTCGGTAGGAGGCTGTGGGGTGCTGCTGGGTGCTGTAGGGTACAAACCCTACCACAAGGTGTGTCCTCTGCCCCACGGGACTCTGGCTGGGGGCTGGATGGGATCCCTCTGGTTGGAGGAGCATCCTGGAGCACTGTGTGATCCTGTTGTCATCCATTTGAGTTATGAGCACTTTACGCCTGTCTATAAAGAACATGTTGTTCAAGCCTCTGTTACTGCAACATAAGGCAGCTTTTAAAATTAAAGAAAATAAGTAGGGGTGCTCCTGATAAATTAGCTTCAATTTTAGAGACATATTTTCACAGTAGGCTCCTCTTCTTGGCACAGATGAAGGGGAAGAAAAGTTATTACAGACGTACCACCTTCTCTGTGTCTTTCTGCCAACACTGTGTAGAAAACAACAGAAAAGGCTCAAACAGCAATTCATACCATTTCCAGGAAGCTTTAGAGGGATTATTTTTAACTGCTTGCAGCTCTTTGGGCTAGGCTGGATTCTTTCACCCCAGGTGGTGGTCAGGAATCACTTCAAACCAAGGAGCTGCTTCTGCATCAACACGGGCATCACCAGCAGCAATAAAAGAGTCGTTATCCCACTCAGCACTTGTGAGACCAGACCCGGAATGCTGTGTTCAGTTTTGGTCCCCACTAGGCAGAAAGAGATGTGGACAGGCTGGAGAAGGTCCAGAGAAAGGCGACAAAGATAATTTAAGGACTAGGAAGACTCCACATGAGGAAAAGCTGAGACGGTTTGTTCAACCTTGAGAAGAGAAGGGAGACACTATTACCATGTTCCAGTATTTAAAGGATGACTACAAAGAAGATGGAGACTCCCTTTTTACAAGGAGTCACATTGAAAATACTGGGGGTAAGGAGTAAAAGTTACTCTGGGGGGACTGTGACCGGAGACATGAGTAAAATTTTTCACAGTGAGAACAATCAGCCATTGGAATAATCTCCCCAGGGAAATGGTGGGTTGTCCAGCATTAGACACTTTTAAGATTTGGCTGGACAGTGTCCTGGGCCATCTTGCCTAGACCATGTTTTTGTCAAGAAAGGTTAAACCAGGTTGTCCATGAGGTCCCTTCCAACCCGGTATTCTATGGTTCTGTACTTCCTCTCAGGGTAGCTGAGCATGCGTGCAGCAGCTCAGCTCTCTGTTTAGACCACATCAAATTGGCACATAAAGGGTTAATTGTCCAGGCTCAGGGATTACCCTACACCTTGGTTTTTCAGCTCACCTAAACACTCTGTCCTCATAAAGAAACTGAGAAGAATATTAAAGGATGAGTAAACTGTTTTGCACAAAACTAATAAAAATTTTTGGAGGGATTTTAATTGAGTGCTGCATTTAATTAGCTTTTCCCATGCTTTCAGCTTTGCTCTCTGGATTTACAAGGCTGAGTTCAGTGAGGGCAGGTAAGGCAGTATGTGTAACCTGTGCCACCGCTTCCCAGCAGCTCTGCACATTGGCTCTGGTCAGCCACCCCCATTGCTGCCTACTTTCCTGCTGGGGAGGCTCCTGCACATTTGCTTGCGCAAGCATTGCATCCCAGTGGTTGACATTTGCAGGGACTTATTTTATTTCATTAGACTGATGAAAGATCTTCAGTAAAAAGAAGTCAGCAGTGAGCATGATCGTCATGCCTGTGGTAATAGAAATGGAATTTCTGCTTTTCCTGCACACCATGTCAGGAAAAGCAGACAAACACAAAAAAAAGAAAGTAGGAAAACCTGCTCATCTGCAGTGAAAGCATGTTATGTGTGGAAAATAAACTGGGAAGCGGACACCTGCTGGTGTTTCAGTAGAGCTGAATGGCACAGGGACTGACTTCTTAACAAAGCTTTAAAATTGCAAAGTTCTTCCAGTTATGCTCTAGATCAAAACTCCCAAATATTTATTGTTCCATGTCATAAACCAGTCAGTAGTTACTATCCTTAAACCAAGAAAATTTCTTCAGTGGATGGAGAAAGGTTACTTTATTCCTCCTCCCTGTTCTCCCAAACGATGGGGTTGTCATTTACTGTTTCAGCACAGACCCTCGTGAAGGAGGTGTATGGACGAGGTAGGAATGGCCCCGGCTTAGGGAACATCACCCCCCTGGGACAGAAGGCACCTCTTTGGAGTGCTCCTGCATGAGAACGATGGCTCTGAGGTCCGTTTTGCACCATCTGAGACAGCTGGTGTGCAGGACAGTGCCTGCATGGCCAGGGAAAACTGATTGAGGCAAGTCCAGGGGCTCAGCTCAGTGCCACTCAGGGATGCCCCAGCAATCAAGCCAGTTGCTAAAGGAAATCAATTTTAAAAGCAGATGGTTTAATTAGAGCACTAAGCTCCTTCGTTGTAATGCTATGTCTCCAGATAGTTTTGCTGTTTTATTAACAAGTCTCTTGTACTTTTTTCCTATTACTTGACAGATGCTTTCATCAGGGTTATATAAAGTCCTGTTTTCATCCATATTTTGCCTAGAAATAGATTAAAGAAAAGCTGAATACAGATTAATAATTACATGCAGAGCAAAATATTTACCACATACATTTTTCAAGTAAAAAAATGCAATTTTAAGCCACTTGCCTTATTGCTCCACAGCAGCATGTGCTTGCCTAGGAGTGGTTTCTCCAGGGAAGCAGCTGTTTTGCTGAGGCTGACAGGAGCTCTGTGCCGCTGGGGGAGAGGCAGAGTGAAATTCCTCTCCTTGCACAGGCACACAGAAATGGGAAAACTCCTCAGAGAATTTTAGTGCTGCTGCTGTCAAGACAGAAAATTAGGCTTCAATCAGACAGGCCCCTCTGAATCTCTATTGCTTCTCCTACACACATTACCGAGCAGCCAGTCTGAAATTATGTAGAAAGACACAAGTTCACCAAAATTCCTGGAGTAAAGATAGCCCTCCTTGTTGCTGGGTTCAAAGATGCACTCGCAGGCAGCAGAAGCTTGCCATCAATGGTGCCCCTGCATGCTTGCTTGGCCGTGTGGGCAGAGGGAGCAACAGATGTACAGGCACATCTTGAAAACAGTGATGTGCTTTCTCACAACCCAAACCACCTGAAGCACAAGCTCTGTTAAAGCAAACCATGGTCAGAGCAGCCTCAAGACATAAACAGCACTGTTCTCAGGTGTTTAAGTATTGGTTATAACCCTTCAACATTAAGGATTCCATCATGATCATATCAACTCTGTAGATGCCTCCACCTCATCAGTTGGCATTACCACTGAATAAATGTGTCATCATTCTGTGGACATTAATTACAGTCCAAAAGCTGAATTCATCCTTTAGCCTTTTATTCAGCTTAAAAAACATACTATACATAATAGTGGGATGTAGCTTAGCTCAATTTGAAGTAAGTAAATGAATGTCCTTTCGTGAACAAGGCATCAAAGTTCTCATTACTGCAAATGGACATCTAGGGAAGGCTACTTGAATGCAGGCCTTTGGCTATCTAATCCTGGACCCAAATCCTGTCTTCTGTGGAAAAGATAACAGATCTGCATATTTTATTCCATGTCCATCTCCAATGCACCAGTGTCACAGCCCCCAGACTTCCAGGGACATGCTTTCTTCCTGCTTGTTCTACTACAATTGCCCAAACCTTTGCTGTAGTCACTGTGAGGCAAGATTTCGGGGATGGAGGGAAATTAGACAAAGTCTGCTTAGAGTAATTTTAGAAGTTTCATCTTTTAGTAAAAAAAATCTCATTTCAGCATAAAATGAAAGGCCGGTCAAAGCAATTTGGTATTACAAGAACTTTGAAGGTCTCAGCTGTGCTTAAGATTTTCTCCAAATCTGTGTGTTTGCATTACATTTCTTTTCGACTGAAAATGCGCTTAGTGCTAATAAGGTACTAACCTGGTTGTGCCTGATTTTACATATCAAAAAAGAGCAGAACATCCTTGAATTGTTCTTGAGGGAAGGACAAGACAAGTCGGGGAATAGGACAAGCTCAGCATTCCCTAATAAATTGCTTTTAATGAACTGCATTAAATAAACAATAAGCACCGCAAGTTACGGGCTCTGTGGTTTAACTAAAAGTGGCCATAACCCTCCGGATTTGCAAGTGCTTTGTATGAACTAAAACAGTTTGGCTGACATCTGCTTTTGCAGCAGATTTCCCATAGCATCCAGCTATTCCAGTTTATTCATAATTAAATAACAACAGAGACATCTGCTTTAAAAGTGAAAGTAAACCTTCCAAAGAAGTTACACTCCATGGTCTTGATATCTTTTTTTTTTTTTTTAAAGCAATTGGACCATCTTCCTTTCAAAATGGCCTTTAATTAATCTCCTTCTTCCAACTACCTCTTTAAATACTGCCATTGTCCATGGTTTGTTACCACAATAGATTAAGGAACTAGAAACAACACAGAAGGGCCTTTTAGATAAGATTACAGGGAATGCATCTGTGGCAGCATAGGAAGGAGCAGGACAGGAACAGAGCGTACCAGAAATGTCACTGACACGAGCAATGATAACCTTTAAAAATATTTTCTATGAAGTAGAGATCAGCAAAGAATATAATCAGATCTTTACTGATACCAGGTAAGAACATAATCAGGTCTTTATTGATACCAGATAGTACAAAAAACCCTCTTACATGGAAAATGCTTACTCAGGCTTTTCTGCTCAACTGGCATTTCATCAATTTTAGGTGTTGGAAAGGAAGATCAATCAAGTGACTCCTTTCACACTGGTCAGCTGTCTTCATAAAATATTTTATAAATTGTAGGAATAAAAATAAAGTCCTGTTCATCTGTGCTTTTGTAGTGAAACCTGTTTTTAATTGTTGCACTTAAGGAAGCCCGGGTTTCTTCTGTGTTTTCCTTCACCCTTTCATCAGGTGTCCTGATCATAACATACTATTTTTGTGTTTACAAAATTGCTTGTCTTGAATTTGCCACCAGTGCCTGAGAGGGGAACTGACCGGCTGCAGGGACAAGGGAGGAAGTACGAACACAAAAGACAAAACTTGTGTTCCTACTAAAATTACTACAATAAATGATTGATCACCTCTGAGCAAAATATCTGCCAATAGAAAATACTTTTCCCCGATACTTAGAAAGGAAAACTGCATTTTCCCCATCAGGTGTCAAGTAATGCGGCAAAATGCTTTGGTTTTCTTACTCTCCTTTTTTAGGCGAACCCGTGTTTGGTCAATTCTCAGCAAAGCTGTATCACCCAGAAAATTTGTTTCCTCTCTGCAACAAAGCAGCAGCGTACACATCTGTTCAAGCACAAACCTTGATGCAGACAAATCCACCTCCAGCAGTGACAGATCTGGATGGACCTGAGCCCCAGAGACATTCAGTGCAGCCTCCAGTCAATAGGAAGTTGTACCTGCCCTGTTGCCCTGCCCCTGCCTCGTTGCCCAGACTGGCACGGTGCTCAGACTGGATGTCCCTCCAACACCAGGAGAGCGTTGTGGGTTGCAGAGGACAAGGATGGTGTTGAGATGGTGCCTCTGCAGAAAGCAGGATGGTGTCCCAAGGACATGTTCAGGCTAATGACTTGTGGCTGGAAAGGGAAGGGAGAGCAGGATGTGCCGTGAACACAGAAAAACAAGGTGAGAAAAACATGTTACAGGAGAAGCTTTATATGGGACAAGACAGTGCTTGAGCTTACCTGAAGCTCAGTAGGGGAATGGAGACACAGGCAAGATGTCGTGTCTCAGAAAGCACACAAGACAAGCCAACTGAAACTAGTATGAACCAGGTAATGCAAGGGGACATCAAGATCTATTGGTGAATTGAGCCTTATAAGGGCTGTGCCTAGGAAACCATACCATTAATGACATTTAATGCTGAGATTGCACATGTAGTGGTGTCAGGCATTTGGAAATAAATGTAGCAAAACAGGGATAACCAGGTGGTTTGTTTGGGAGGAGACTGGGTGGAGAAAGGGAAGCAAGGGTGGTGAAAAGAAGAGCAGAAATGGTGGGGGGAACAAGGAGAAGGCAGCAACGAACCATTCTCTGACCATCAGGAGGTGGGAAATTCCCTGGCAGGAGCATGGACACCTACAGGCAGTGCTGAAGATGAGGGGCACATCCAAAGCCCACCGGGATGCTTGAAAGAAACACCTTGGATAACCCACTGGACTCCCCATCAGTCAAAAGGATTTGTGTGGGAGGGTAGAGCAGGGTGGAAGAGTACTACAGTGACACATGGAATGGGAGGGCACAGGGAGGAGTGGCAGAGCTGGAACACCTTGGAAATTACCCAGGTGTGATCTGTCAATCTGGTAAAGTTTCCCATTACATTTTTCGGCCTCATAAACAGGTAGATAAAACTGCAGTCATTCAATGGAAAAAATCATAGTGTTATCGTCCATCTTAAATATAAATACAATAAAATTCATATTGCCTACTCTAAAAATAAAGAAAATAAGTATTGCATGAGGCTTTGAGCATTCTTTTTGTTTGTGAAAAAAAAATCTTTGCATTCAATTGGTGTTTCTTAATGCAGGGGCAGGTAAGGTGAAGCATTCGTTGACAGATACATAGTTAACTTGGCTATTCCTTTTTATGATGAATAATGACAAAACATGTATGGATTAAGAAAGTGACAGAGTAGTGTTCATCATTTATGAGCTGGCTTATAAACAAGTAATGCTGGACTGTTTCCTATTAAACAGCTGTTCTGGCAGATAATAGTTCAGCGCCAAGCACTGTCATATCAAAAATGGAATGGCCTCTGCAGCCTTGCACATCTTCGTGGGCCTGGGAATGCAAAACACAGAAGGGCTCTCATTGGGTTAAGCACTCAGAAACTGTCCAAGTGCATCCATAATCTCCTTACTGGCTAAGCTGGTTGGGAAGCAAGTGGCTGAGGTTCTGCTGACCTTGCCCAAGGGGTCATTTCAGTCCACACAAATTTTAGAGGGTCTCAGACTGCAAAGGCAGCATGCTGGCAATGCTCGAAATTATTATTACTGCATCAGAGTTGTGTGGTTGCCGTGTCTGCATGAGCATTTAGAAGAAATATGGGTGTAATAGTGATGATAATCTGCTGTAATTTGGAGAGTTTGAGGAAATTGACAAAAGGCAAATAACGGTTGCAGGAAAAAACGAATCTGCATTTTTCAGCAGAACTAAAAACCTGAAATGCAGGTGAAGGTCAGGGATTTCTTTTCCATGGTGCTCTTTGAATGCCCTGAAGCACAACGTTTCCTTTTCATTATATTGTACTTAGATTAAAAAAAAAAAAAAAAAAAAAATTCTAAGCAACTGCCTAGGCAGAGTAGAATAGAATTATGCCTCTATCCTGAAAATTCAGTGTGATATGATGCATTTTCATACTTGTTCAAGTTATCTTTAAAAATATTCATTATACAACCTTTTGTTTCCTCAATTTAAATATTTTTTTATACTTCAGACGTGGACACTATAGTAACCATTTACCTGGTGTAATATTAGATTTTTTGTAGTTCCTATTCCCTTTGAGGGGTCCCAGGTATTTCTAAGGTCTGGTTTTACTGGAAAAGATCAAGGCAAAGAAGGTATTAAGGACACTGGCTTTTTTCATCACCTTCCCAGAGATGAAGGTGTGTCTGACCAGCCTGTAATTCTCTGAATCCTCCTTCTTACCCTGCTTAAAGACAGGACTCACATTTGTTTTCTTCTAGTCCTCAGAATCCTTTCCCAATTGTCATGACCTTCCAAAGATGGTCAGAATTGACCTTACAGTGGCATTGGTCAATGCCCTCAGCGCTGATGGGTGCAGCAGATCAGGTCCCATGGACTTGTGTGTGTCCAGTTCCTTGAAATGATACCTAACCTGGTCCTCCTTCACAGAGGGTAAGTCTTCCTTGCTCTAGACTTTCCTACTGGCCTTGGGAACCTGGGATGCCTGAAGACTGGTTTTACCCTTAAGGACCAAGGAAAGAAGGCATCAAGTTTGGCTTCTCCCATTTCCTCTGTCACCAGGTCTCCTGTAAAATTCCTCAGCAGGCCCATATTTATCCTGCTTTTCTTTCTCTGGTGATACAGTTGAAGAAGCCTGTGGCATTATGTCCCTCACTAGATTCAGCTTTGGAGAGTTTTAACTGTCCACCTCTCTTTCCACCTGTGCTGTGACTTTTTTCCTGGCTTTGAAGTGGTATTGTCCCTGCAAATAAAGTAAAAAGTAAAATAAAATTAAACATTCCAGCATTTCTATTTCTTATAATTTTCTGCAGGGAACACACATTATTACAGAGTAATGAATTTCACACTTGTAGGAGATCAGTGGAGTGAGACCACCAGTTACGTCTGTGTTGCAGTGACCAGGCATGGATCACCTCCACACTTCTGGAGTTTACAGCCATCCCATAGAGTTTCCTACAAGATGCATGGCTATTCACTGTGAGGCTAGCTTGACAAATTCTCTTCCCCCAAATGCCTTTGGTAGAGGCTACTTGTTCCCCTCCATGGTTTTTCCATCCCCAGGCACTGCAGTTTGTTGACACTGCAGGAGTGTTGCTGCTCCTCCTCTCCCCAGTGCCGTTTGCAGTGTGGACTTCAGTGAAAAATGGCAGAATGGGAATCAGAAAATGAACTGGAGAAAGGCAATAATGGAACAGAATAGTAGCTCCTGATTTGAGCAGGATTGATTAATCCAGCTTTGCACGAAGCCAGTCTATTATGCAATTATGATTTTGAATGTCAATTACTTCTTCAGAGAGTGGAGAAGTTGCCACAAAGTCTAAGATGTTTTGAAGGACTGTTGTTTTTATCCTATTTGGTTTTTCTGATGTCTCTTGGTTTTTCCAAAGAGCAGATAATGCTCTTGTGAAATGAAATCATACTCTATTTCTCATTTTACACAGAAATGAGAAACCAGTATGTGCAGGTAGTGGAGAACAAGGACAGATTTCCCTGTGCTGGGACCCAGGAATGCCTGAGTTTGTTTTTAAGCGGGATCTGGTAAAGATTAGTGAAAGACCGATTAACAGTTTTACTGGAATTACAACTTCTTTCCTAATTTCAAAGTACCACTATGTCTTATCCTGTTCACCTTTGGAAAGAGACTGAATTATTTGTGCTGGTAGCAAATTTCAACCCTCTCTGCCAACTCACCCTGGTACCAGTGCAGAGCACAGCTGCTGAGAGATTCCACTGGGGAAAACCCACCCACACATCCACCAGGGCAGTTCAGCACTTCTCAGTAGGCACAATCAGCCATCCGATTTGAGTTTTTGATGCTTAAACAGACCTCTGGCCCTCCCAGTATTGTGTCCACAACTCCCTTCCTGCTCCCCTCCAACCTCTTTTCCTCAGGGGTCACTATTCCTCCCTTTCCAGCACTTCAGCAGTGCACATGATGGACCATGCTGTGCTAACATGTATTCCTCCCAGTCACATGAGGGTCCCCGTAAAGAACTCACATGGAGATGGGAATTACTGATTTTTACTGACCCTGAGTTATTTAACACTGCAAGATTCACATTTGAACAAAAGCATATGGATTAGTTCTATTTATTAATTTATTTTTGAACTGTCTCCAGAGGTTATCACTGACGTTCTGGTTTCTAAGTCCTGCCATGATAAATGGGCCTTTGCTTGCAGGCACCTCACAGTTCTGATTTATTTAGTGATATTCTTCTTAAATATCCATTGGAAAGAAAGTTTTATACATCTGTGAGTCTGGTTCATTTGAATTCTGATAATAGCTTCATTTCAATACTTTTCTATTTCTAATCTATAATTTAATGACCAAAACTACACATATATATCTATTTTTATACTGTATATAATCTCTATTGTTTTCATAATGTTATCTGTATTATATACAACATTATTTTTATGTTTGTGTTTTCACTTCTCTTCTAGATTCCATCAGACTATGTACCAGATTTGTATTTCTGGCATGATTTTAGTATCTTGTATGTCTGTGTTTCACTTTCCTGGCATTAAGAGGAAAAGCAATGGTTAAAAAAAAATCAGATAGTTAGAATCATACAATCATTTAGGTTGGAAAAGACCTATATGATCATCCAGTCCAACCATTTACCCAGCACTGCCAAGTCCACCGTTAAACCATGTCCCCAGCTGCCACAGATACATAGCTTCTAAATACCTTCTGGGATGCCCATTTCCTCTTCTCCTACTCCTTGTTACATGGGGAAGAAATGGACCCCCAGCTGGCTACAGCCTCCTTTCAGGGAATTGTAGGGAGTGATAAGGTTTCTCCTGAGACCCCTCTTCTCCTGGCTAAACACCCCCAACTTCCTCAAGTGCTCCTCATTGGACTTGTGCTCCAGACTCTTCCCCAGGTTTGTTGCCCTTCTCTGGACATGGTCCAGCTCCTCAATGTCCTTCCTTAATTGAGGGGCCCAAAACTGGCATTTGAGGCATGGCCTCACCAGTGCCAAGGGGAACAATCGCTGCCCTGGTCCTGTTGCCCACACTATTGCTGATACAGGCCAGGGTACCATTGGCTTTCCTGGCCACCTGGGCATGTTGCCCAGGACAGGAGACAGCCCAGCAAGCAAGCCACTGTAAAAAGGCAATTAGATGGGAGGAACAAGGACAAATGAGAAAGAGTAATTCCCTCTCTCTTTGTCAGTGTCTTTTAGATGTTTTTTATTTGTGCAGTATCCTCCTGCACTTATTTTCATTTTTGGGTAACTCACTGAGACCTGTGCTCTGGCTGGATCACTCTTCTCTTCCTCCTCTAACAGATGATTCCCTCAAAGTGCACTCATCATTTATAATTACAACTTTGAAATATTAAATTCAGTTATCTTTACAGTCCTACCTTCCATTTCTTGCCAAATAGCTCAAAAAGTCACTTCTCAGGTTGAATCTGTGTCACTGTAGCCTTCTAATCCATTCGGCACGATTTTCAGTTGACTGCCATGGCCAAAGCAGCATGAAAGTAAGCTGTGTGATTGAAAGGTATCTTTCATAAAAGCAGGGGATACAACCTGCTCTCAGCATTTCTGAGAGCACGGCCCCATTAACAGGTGTTATCTCTGCTGGAAAACAGTCAGATTGCTTCACTGCATGTTCTTGTGAGGGTTTTTTCTGCTAAGTCACAAAAAAAGGCAATGCTGGAACACGATTTTCCTTGAAAGGCAACAACCACCTTGTAAAGTATCTTATTTCTGCGACAGTAAGAAAAAAGGGAAAGTTTACTCCATAGTGCCTATTTCAATACTTATTTTTATTCCAAATACTGTTATTTCAGCTTATTTTCCAGTGTAAAGTGAGGCAATTCTGGATTTTATTTCACTGTGAATTTAGATGCACTTTTTGAATCCTCATGTTTTCTTTTGCTTTCCTAGCGAAAGAAGTAAAAGAAAGATTCAAAAGTTTTAGAGGAGCATTGGCCTTCTTTTGCCTGGAAGACTTGTAGCTAAATCTGGCTGTCCTTACCAACTCAACTAAAACAAGTTTTTTCATCTTCAATTACAATAATACAATATCCTCAGTGCAGAGCCCAGAGTTTTTCTCTTTCTTTTGGATAAATTTCACAACTCAACACTAATTTTTCAAATTACAGATAAACAGAATTAATCATAGTACATACAGGAGCACCTTTGGAAAGCAGAGCAGTGGCACATACAGTTTTGTTTGCATGATAAATATTAGCTTCTTTGCTGCTTATGTGAAGAGTAGGAAATCTGCTAGTGACTGCTCCCCATCTAGTTAAGGAGGAGACAGAATGTATGATACCTTAGACATGCAGCTGAGGCAATGAGGATGTGTGTGTTTCACCCCTTAAATAACCACTGGAGGTAATATGTGTGCCACCAGGCAATTTTGACCCAGGGAGATACTCTGGGCCACGTCCTGGTTCAAGCATTTTCCAGAGTCAATATACCTAGGGGTTTTCAGGTGCTTTCCATTCATAAGGGGAAGCAAGCATGGGAAAGGTGGTCTCCTCTGCAACATTTCTGTGGTGGGGTTTTGCAGAGGCTCAAAGCAGCTGGTATTCTCCAAAATGCCTCTGGGCCAGGCCTAGCAGGTGAAATAGCAAGCGAATTCCCCATCTGCCAAGGCAGTGGGTGCCAGGAGTTTCTCCAGCCTCAGCCAGGAAAACACCTGAAATGTTGCTAAGAGTTATTAGCAGAGACAAAGCTACAGACATCGGAGTGTCTGTCTCAAATCTGGTGGCAGAGGCACGTGCACAAGTGTCTTAGGAGCAAAAGTAAAACTATATCTGTTGGAAGCTAGGCAGTGTTTATGAGAGTCCTTGTACAGAACAAACTTAGCCAAACTGAAAGATATTTTTTTTTGTACCATACTTATTCATGCTCTCTTGAAAATGATATCCTTTGTATCTGTAGTTGCAGGGTGTAGGTGGTTGGGATCATGGTCTGACTTTCTCCCTCCCTTCTCTCATTTGTAAAATTTATTCTATCTAGAAGATATTTTCTTATCACTATATAGACTATAGTGAAAAGAAAAGCCTCTCCAGGAATATGTTTATCTGAGCCTCCTAATATTCAAACCCTTCTTTTTCCTCCCCCATCCCTGCAGTGGGCATTATTGGCACAAATATCTGTAAAGTGTGGAGGAATCCTTGGGCACCAGGGGATGATCCTTCTAGTGTCTCCACATCAACAACACAGTTAATTTCTTCTAGGCTACATAATAGGTTGGAGGGAACAATCTGTTTCAGAGAGATTATTGAAGAGTAAGGCTTTGGCTATGCATTCTCATACTCCTGAAAAGTGCTGGCAGTGACAATTCTGTCCTTTGTAACACTGTAATCTCTCCTTTTATTGCCTGCTGTCAGCAGCTTTGTCAAACATGGTGAGGTAGAGTCCATTGCATATAGACACTATCTATAAAGCTCTTAATTAAGAACATTTTTGATACAATAAATATAATGTAAACTGAGAATGAAAGCAAAGAAAACCCAGCCAACCGTCTTGTAGAAAATCTGAAGTGTTGGATGACATGGTTGCATGAAAAAAACTAGTCTGAAATAACATTTTGTTTCCATAATGGTAAGCCACATGATAAAGAAGATTTTGAAAATCTTTGGGTTGGGAATTACAGGAGATCCATGACAAAATCCACTTCAGTGCCGGCAACAGTTCCCTGGAAGATCTCTGGAGGGCTGATGCAGCAAAGGGAGGCTCAGGTGCCTCCAGGGTCCTGTGCTCTCTTCAGGTATGTGGTAGCCCCACCAGGCACATCTGTGTGCTGGTTGAAGGGGTACTGGGCTCTGCACAGCCCTGTTGGTTCAAGGGGAATGTGACATGCTGCATTTTTAAAAAGCAGGTATGGTGCTTGGTAGTGGGTGGTTTTCAACCTCTTCTGAGAAGCGAGCAGGGGAACACGGGTGTGCTCAAAATGGAGAGGAGGCGTCACTCACTGCTATTTTTAGTTACATCATTACCAGCTGGCCTTGCTTATCCTGCTGAGTTGTGCTGAGTCCTTTGAATTAGTGGGAGACTCAGTGGCACAGAAGGCAGAATTACAGGGCATGGTAGTTTGTAGAGCAAGTGCCTCTAAGTGTCACTGTCTAGAGCAGTACAGTAGTGTTAAGGGCTGATTTATTCTGACATGAATTTCAGAGCAGTAGTCCACTGTTCCCGAGCATTATTTGAAATCTAAATAATTCCAAGTGATTTGTGAGAATGATCTGGTTTTGGGAGATACTCATGGTATCTGTCAAACTTTGTTCCCTATTTATGAGAATAATGAGTTAAAATGGGAGAGAAAGAATCCCTGATGGGGCTCTCATCCCTCCTGGGACTCCCTGAATGGAGTTATTTGAGCACAGACTACAAGGGCACAAGAACAAGTGTTGCAAACTGGCCATGAATAAACTTACACTTCTTTCTAACCATGTGTGATATAAATTTTGGCATAACTTCCAGCTGAATGCAGAAAGCCATCTGCTATCAAAGAGGAATTTAAAAATGTAGGGGTGGGATGAGATAAGGTAAGTAGGTACATAAGCTGCCCTACTTGCAATGACATAATGTGTTGGAACTGTTTTTTCATGCCATAGTCTGAGTCATGATGTAAAGAACATGTCACACATTTTCCTGGCTGACACTTTCGGTGTCAGCGATCCATAAGGCAGAGCAACATGTGCTCTGGTGGGGAGGCTCACCCTCATCAATGACCTGGGAATAAGGTATTTTTAAAAGATAGTATTTTAGGTTGAGCTGGGGAAGCCAGGGTCTGAAAACCATGCTTCTATATGTTGGGTGGGCACCTGTGTCTTCTGTTTGGCTTAGCAGAGAGGTTCTGAGGCAGTTTCTTGGGTTAGTAGGATCTTGAAGACAAGGCAGGTGGGGAAATAGCTGGTTTGAAAATCTTCCCATTGATGAGATGGGACATAAGCTCTGAGCAGCTTAGTGGCATCAGTCTCTTTCTAACTGTGCATGAGGTCCCAGATGAAATGCATTCACCATGGGGAGGGTGGGATAGTGGTGACTGGGACAGTGCCTGTGCCACACGTGCTTGGGACAGGCCCAGGAGGTTTTTATTATTTCACATAATTGCTCCAGAAAAACTTCTTTCCTTCGCCTTCTGACTGCTCTTCTGCTGACTACATTGGAAGAACATCATCTGAATAATAAAAGCATCTGAGTATCCCAAATCAAAACAATGCCAGTATTTGAGGACTGGAGATAGTGGTCAGGCTTTATGCTTGAACTGGTGTAGTTCAAGCCCTCTGGGGTTGTTTGCTGCAGCAGTATGAAAACGTTAAGTGTGTGTATGGCTTTTGTAGTATGTTTCAATCTTCAAGTAAATAAGATAAAGTCATATTTCCTTTATGTGCTTTTAAAAGCCCTAATCCCTGCAGGAATAAGAGAAATTATTTGGTGGATTAATGTAAACACTTCTTTATACACTCAGAGTTTTTATGTTTGGGCCAAAATACTTATGTTTTCCATCAGCAGAAAAACACATAACAAGTATCTGCCCAATATTAATCATCTTTGTGTTAAGAACATTGTTCATTTACAGTTACTGAGTACATACTGTGTGATTAGGCTATTTTAAAATGTGATGAATGGGAATTTTACCTCTGTTCTGCCAATGAGGCAATTTTTATACTCCGATGATATTTACATTATAAATAGCAGAAGCTGACTGCATTAATGCTAATAGAATCATTTGTTATTGCCCTCTCAGCACTCCTCCTGAAAGCTGGCTTCACTGGATTTAAATCCAGCTGGATCTTTTGCCGAGAAGGTATTTATGTGCCTTAAACATCCACTCCATGCTGGCATTGAGGTGCCAGTAGAACTGCATGTGAGATTCACATAGAAACAAATTGTGTTCTTTTATGACTTAAGTTAGAGTATTTCTCACTTCCTCCCCTCTCTGACCTGAAACGCGATTTTCACATTAAACTTCTAAATAAATCTGGGAGGCACCTGTATGATACTTCCTTGACCATTTTAGATATCCAGATTTCCATGAGAGGTAAAATCAGGACATCTGTCTCACTGCAGTCACATCACTTTTCTTTCCCCCACTTCTTCATACAAACAGTATTTCCAAGGGATAACTCCAAGTCTAATAAAATGCTGCGGTAGTTAGACAAAGGCTGCTGGGTAATAGTGCAAAGTATGCTGCTGGCATGATTAACTCACCGCAAGCTCTCGTCATCACAGAAATACATTTCTGTGCTGGAATTCATTTCCCCACTCAGCCCCTTCAGCAAACAAAACAATAGTTACAGGATGAAGGCTGTAATTACCCTCTCTTGTGTAAGTTTCCAGCAGTGCTTAAGGCTGTGTGACAGCCCTGATGTGAATGGGAATAGAGAGAATCCCAGTGCCAGACCTTGCTGTGGACCTCCAGCACCATCTGGCACTGTCCCCTGGCTCATGGGGAGTAGGAGGTTGCAGCTTCATCTCAGCATGCTTTGCTTTACTTCTCCTTGGGCAATACCATCACACACACACTCACACGGAGCCACATGCGGGTGGAGCTGCACTGAAAGAACTCGGAGGAGATGCAGTGGCCCCTCTGGTGCAGCGCTGCTGCCTGTGCCAGGCCCTCGATGCTCCTGCTTGGTGTTCCCACTGGGCTGCTGCCTGGTTCTGAACTGAGGAAGCACCAGCCCTGCTTTGGGACCAAGCTGCTCAGTATTTTGTTTTTCCTTGCTGTTGAACGTGTGGCTCCAGGCCTTATTTACTGCATGCTAGCCAAACCCTGTTCTCAAATGCTAATTTCCTAGTACTTTTTTTTCCTGTGGCATTCATTACCCCATAATGCGCCTGCTTCACAAACATTAATTAACTTATCTTCACAACATGCCTGCAGCAGCAGAGAGGCAGTGCTGGCCTTGCTTCCAGCCTTTCTGAGGCACAGAGTGTTCAAGCATCCTACCAAGGGTTGGCCTGAGGCGAGCTTGCTGCGAGGGCACAAGAGAAGAGGAATCTTGCTCAAAAATACGTATGTATTTAAGAGCCCCCCTGCAACCCTCAGGAAGTGACAAAGTCCTGCCCTACCTGAAGGCAGAAGGAGGTGCTCTAGCTGGGTATTACTCCTTGTTGTTTCTGACATCCAAGGCACTGGACTGGGACCATGGCTTCTGGTACCTTGGGTTCAGTATCCTAGTGAAACAAAAGGGGCCATCTCCATCCTCCTTGTGACTCCTGCAGCCTGCTCACAAGCACGAACACAATGAACTAGATTTTTGGTGGCAGGAGAAGGCATTGCTATTGTCTGGAATGAGACCCCAAACAACAGAGCAAAAGCAAAACTATAGAGAGCTGGGATCCTAATTTTCTGTTTTCAAGTATCCTGCTTTATTAATTAGTAGAGAAATAAACATGAAGCAGCCAGTAGTCAAAAAGGGGCCTGTTCAGACCATAGAAGAAGATAGCAATGGGTGATGTAGACTCTCTATTGCCATATTCTACCCTACAGAGGGAGCAGGGCAAGTCGGGTTAGACACCTAGGCAAGAGCTGAGTGACATGCTCCCTTTGTCCCTGAACTGCAGAGATCAGGGTGTGTTAACCCTGGGTTTCTGCAGGTCTGATCAACTCAGTGCTTTCTGGTGTGGGAGATATGAAAACTTGACTTTTGTGGCATAGCAAACAGCTTGACTATGGCATACTATCAGAGACACGGTGTGAACCACCATCTCTCTGTGAAGGGGATATATGTGACGAATAATGGGAAGGACACTGCAAATGGAAAACAACAACCCTTATGGTTTGGATTGGAAGGAACCTTAAAGATCATCTAGTTCTACCTCCCCTGCTGTGGGCAGGGATGCCTTTCACTAGACCAGGTTGTTTAAATTTCCATCCAACCTGGCCTCGAACACTTCTAGGAAGAGGGCATCCACAGCTTTGTGCAACCTGTTCCAGTGCCCTCACCACCCTCACAGTAAAGAATTTCTTCAGTATATCAAATCTAAATCTACCCTCTTTGAGCCTAAAGCCATTTTATCAAGCACCATCTCTAACCTCTCTAATGTTATTTTTTTAGCTGTGTTAGAGCAGTAGTTACAAAATACCCTTTAAGATGTTGTCTTTGTTCTTTAAATCATGGTATACAATGGAGCTGAGCTGAGTCTACGTGGGCCATTATTCCGTGCAATATTAGATTGCTCTGGGGGTAAGTTCTGAGCCATGAAATGTTCAAATAAATAAACTGCAGCCCACAAAATCCTCTTATCCTTCTACCGTGTTATTCTCTTCTAAACCTCAGCTGATTTCACGGTCACAATTGCAGTACCAAGATGTCTCCAAAGCAACAATTAAAATGTTTTTTGCAGCTGCAGAACATGGCTTTTGCTTTTGTGCCGCTTTACACTGTCTCACAATTACCTTCATCCCCTCTGTGCCCACAGTTCATACAAAATCTCTGAGAATGAGTTTTTCTGTAATATATACAATGTTTCTCACGAATCTGGTGTCTGTAAACACTGAGGTACCTGCACCATCATGAATAAAATACCCATACATAAGCAGTCAGCCTATGACAGATTTTTGAAGAGGCTACTGGAGATTTCACATATTTCTTTATAATAAATTGTTGGGATTTAAGTAGAAATCTAGTACTTTACTTAAATCCATTAATTTAAACTATATTGCCAACCTCCATAATTTGTCATTAAAGCTGTACATCATAGAGGCTCATCTGTGCAAATATTTCAGCTGTGGTTTTGTTGCCCATTTTATTACTGCCCAGCATGTACAGCAAATTTTAGAAGCTTAAAAATTCAGGTTCTTCAAGACTTTAGAGATAGGTAATACTAGCTCTTGTCATAAGACCAATCAACTGTTTTGAAATAGGCCATTCCTTGACATTAATTCTGGATTTTTCCTGGAGGAGCTCCTTTCTGAAGCCTGCAATGAATGTGTGGGGGGTGTTCAAAAGAAACAAACAAGTAAAATCAACACCACAGCATTAAAAAAGGGTGTCCCAGTCTCCCTGCCTTAGCTTTGAAGCTGATGTGAGCTTGCTGCTGTCATTGTGGAAATGCAGATGTAAGTGAGCAAGTGCATATATTCCCACACCACTCTTGTGGGAAATTGGGAGCATTTTCCAGGGACCCCCAGTGGCTCTTCTCTGTCAGCCCAACCTATCATTGTCTCTGTGGGTTGAAGGCTACAGGGTCCCAGTCGGGACCCACGGTACTTTCCAGTTCATTATTGGAGAGTGTCCTGGTTTTGGTCAGAAGAAGCTGTCCCAAAGCTGCTTCCTTCTATAGACACATCCCAAAGAGCCTCTTTCAAGTGCCTCTAAATCAGGCTGGAAATTACAGCTGAGAAAACCTCTAACATGGACTCCTGTGGGTTGTAACCAATGTCCAGTAGCACTCAGGCAACGTGGGGGAGGCTGAAGTGGTGAGGGCCAGCCCAAATCTTACAGCTAGTGAGAAAATCACAGCAGTACTTCTGCATCTGGCGCCATACAGTGAGCCACACTGAGGAATAGAGCTGCCTAAGAGAATCCATTAAAGAAGGTTCACTTAAGATCTATATCAGCATCCTTTTATGGTCCCACAAAAGCTATGGAGTCCACACTGAGGAGGAACATGGGGCTGGGATGGCTTGAGAGACAGGGCAGAACAGGAGCCATCAAAGAGAACTTTTGTCCAATGGCAGCCTGGTGGGCAGTATAGCTAGTGTTGTCAGTAAGGAAATCAGCTGATAAGTTATGGATAATCATCGACCTAAAATGTGGTTTCAGTAACCCTACACATTTATCTAGTACACATTTATCTTAAGCAATTTGACTGTACTCCACATCAGCATCTGACTGGTGCTGCCAAAACTACCAAGGTGCATTGCACTGGGAAAGGATTTGGGATTACATGTTACCAAGTTAAGAGGCAACATATGAAAGGGAAACTAACATTTATTCAGAGCCATATTTAATTTGTCCAAAATAGCACAGGTTTTAAGTTCTTAAGACTCCCGGGTGTTTAATTTATTTAATACATTTTAAATGCTTGATGGTGAATTAAAAATTCAAAGTTTTCCCTTCCTCATAGTGATGAGGATCTGAGAGGAGATTAAAAGTTGGATTTGAGGCCACTGTTAGGTAATTAGACTTGTGTGGCCTTTTGTTAGCCAGTGAAATTTCTCCCTTGCACCTGTCCATGCAGCATGATTTGTAATTCAGCACAGAATACACAGGTTTTCTTGTCTTCACATAATTGCTCAAATTTTTATTTGTCAAGTGTTGTAGATCACAAGCATTTTCAGTTCTGCATAGGCAGGCAAATGCTGCTTAAAATAACCCACATCCTGCAATTCTTCCCTCAGGAGCTTATCCATGAACATTTTCAGTGTACCGATTAATGAGACCAAGCTTCCCCCTTGCACTCATCTGATTAAAATATTTAAAGGAATACTAGACAAATTCAAACTGTCTAGTAAGTACTGGGCATGCTCCTCTCTGTATTAGCTGAATCTTGTTCACCTTGATAAAAGATGGTGAGGAACTCTCAATAAATCAGGAATCTGCTGCTGTCTAAGTCAGGAATGCTCTTCTTCAGTGAAGGGGACCAGCTTTTCCAGGTAACAGATAGGTGTCAGGTCAGACCAAATATGAAACAAGCAATGAAATTGGCAGCAAAGCTATTATACAGTGCAAGCCAAAGAAGTATCTGTTGCAACAGGATTAAAAAAAACCAAAAAAAAATTAATAATTGTGTCTGCCAAAATGGTTTAAAGGTCTGCCATTCAAATGGAAAATCGGAAGACCCAGGATGAGAATTCCAGGGTTTGACATGAAACCTGGTAACCCCGCCTTGTTTGTGTGCGATAAGCATGGCAGACACTTGGTAATGGGATGTCACGGCAGGCATCAAGTGCTCCCCATTTCAGCTGCTCATATGTGTATCACACAGATTCTTCCTGACAAAGTCAATGGTCTCTCTTCATCTACTCATCATTTTTGATACCAGCTGCACTCTTAAACACAGGGCTAATCTATTTATTCCTAGGAGTGTTATAAAATTCATGAGGATGCAGAGTGAGCTGCATTCAAATGGGCCACTCTCAGGCTAATAGTTAACAAAGAAAAACATTTCCTCTACAACCATGATTTAGGAACCCTAATATTTATAGATATGAATATGAAATCAATAGGCAGATACGTCTGCTATGCTCAGGACATGTAAGCAGGGAAGGAATGAATAACAGTGACTTCTGCTGAATCTACAGCTCCAACAAATACGTATCAATATACTGACTTTAAAATAAATGGATGTGCCTGTTCATCCTCTACAACCTTCAGCCACTTGAACCTCTTTGTGAATCACCATTCCTTCGTGAAACTGTGAAATGCTGTCTGCGACCTTTTGGAAACAGGTAAGAGGAAGGCTGGTTTCTGAGTTCACAGAGGCAAGCTGGAGCTGATACACAGCTGCTGATCATGCCAGCAGCACCCATGTCATGCCCCAGGTTACAGAAACAATCAGGAGTTTCCTGAAGCCAGAAGCACCTTCTTGGCAGAATATAAACTGCTTGGCAAGCCTTCCTCTGCTGCATTTGCAAGCAGATTGTACAGCTTTGCCCCAGTCCTGGAAACCTCTCTGCCAGGATGGGCTGAGTCTGCCGGTGGGTTCTAGCTGCTTTGCACCAGCCGAGCCAAAAGAAGTGAGGCTGGAGAAGCAAGTGGTACAAAGATCAAGAAGTAGACTTCCTTATTGGAAAGCTTTTAATTTATTTTAAATATATGTGTATATATTTGGTACCTGTAGTATGAAAAGGTACTGTGAGGTCTAAGAAGAACTTTCAATCCCACAACTTTCCTCTGATTTTTCCGCTAAGAGAGAAAAGTGGCATATGGATGAGAGGTGTTTCTGATCGAGTCAGTAGTGGTCAGAAGTAGGATGCAGCTGCTCAACCAGAACATAATTTCTTAATCTCTTTATCAAGAGAAAACCCTTATAAGACAGTATTGACCAAGGAGGCAAAGTTTAGAGCTCTGTTGATGAATGCTGAGTGGGGATGAGACAAGCTGCTTGTAGATCCCTATGGAAGGGGCCGCATGAGATGACAGTGACATCCAGGTCTTGCCACACACCTCTGGGGTCTTCTTATCTCCCTGTAAAGATGTCCCCTCTGCAGTGGGGCAGGAGGAGGTGGCAGGAGGACCATTGGAAATGTGGGGTCTGATCACGGAATATGAAAGTGAAGGTATTAATGGTCCTACCAGCTTTGGGAGGTTGAGGTGCAAACCTCTACCCTGTTACTGCGGCTAATGGGGCACTGAGCCTTTGCAATCTGCTGGCTGTCAGAGTTCCCCTGCAGCACTTCAGGCTGTCCTGGGTGGGCACTTGGGCTTTCCACACAGGCCATCCAATCAAAATGGGTGGGAGGAGGAAAAGTAAAGGGATAAGGAAGTTGGGAAGAAAACACCAGGAGAGATTCCTTGAAGAGAAGTGCAGGGCAGGCAATGGAGTAATACAGTCACAAATGAGGAGGCAACCGAGCCACATGCATCCAGTGTGCCTGGAACAGTTTCTGTCCTTTCAGGTCAGGAGAGGCTGCTCTGATTGATGATTTCACCAGCATGTAGGAGACATGCTAAAGAAGTTTCTCTTTAATCCACAAGCAAGGCACAAATAGTTTCTGATGGAAGACAATATTAAAATCGTTGATTTTTACAGAAAAAAAAATCCATTAATCAAACAAATGGCACGCTCAGGAATTGAGCAGCGTGGGGTGCAGATAATTTGCAGGAGTTGTCTGTTCCCCTTATATCTCTTAGTATTTCAAAATGGACATAATACCCAGTTTTATTATTTGTCGGCCCTTTAAGTTGGACTTGAAATGGAATTAAAATAGCACTTGGGAGCGCCATACATTTTAATTAATGGCCTGCATTGCTGAGAAGTTGGAAAACAAAGAGAGCATTGCCCACTAGGAATGAGTAAATCAAGACAGATGCGTTCCTGGGTGTCCATACATCAATATGACGACATAATCCAGTAGAGCAAGAAACCCATCTCAGCTGTAATATCACTCATTTTGCTTCAAAAATTTAGCATAAAGGGTGTGTACGATGAGTGCCAACTTAACAGCCTCAGGTTTTAAAACTGGGGAAAAATACATCTAAGGGAATGCTCTTCTGCTGCAGGGTTCCAAAACCAAGAGGAGTCCCCATGGGATTCAGCCTGCCCAACTCCCCTCCCCACTGTGCTGCTTCTCCTTTTGGTTTCCAGATCCTGCAGCTCTTGCCCTGAACTGCCAAATTGGTGGCTAAGATGTATCAATCCCAGGTGTGCGTGACACCTAAGAGTGGTGTGAAAAAGATGTGAGCACCATGGTGTAAAGCCTGGGGTTTGCTCCTGCTCAACAAGCTTGTTCTCCCCCAAAAGCAAGGACATCACCAGGAAATATCTTGGCTACTGTCTGCTGCTCCCAGTGGCATTGCTTCCATGGAGATCTTGGATGCAGTGGCTCTCCTTTGGAGGATACATGAGATATACAAGTGCATATATACAGTGAGTGTGTGTGTGTTTGTGTGTGTGTAAATACATACGTATATATTTATGCCAAAGACTGGTTGCCAGACAGGTTTTAAGCATACATCTGGACTTCCTTAAGTATTTTACATGATGATCATCTCGTGCATAACATATACTGAGATACATATTGAAACACTGAAACACAAGCAATACCATTAAATTTTGCTAAATAAAGAGTAAAATGGGAAGTGGTTCACATGATACAAGTTACAGAGATTTTCAAGAGTTTGTATATCCACCCACGCATCGCATACCAGCTATGATTTTGGCTAAGGATCAGGGCCTACGTAGAAGAGATTTCTTCAGTTTTTACAGGGGGAAAACAAAACTGAATCAAACAAAAAAAGGTGAAACACGTATTGGTAAAAGCAGAAACTGAAATAACAGGCTGGAAAAATGCAAACATGTCAACATTTAAAAACACATTTAGAGACCGCAAAATTACAGAGTGCAGAGTTAAAAATCTGCAGAGGACAATTTTTTTTTTTTTTAGGTAAATCTGTCTTTCCTGAACTAGGGAAACTTCAGGAAAAACTGGCAAAAGAAAGGCACTTACGAAACAAGATAACAGAGAAAATTGGCTGCTGTCAATATGAGATAATGAGCCTTCACAGAAATATGTTGATCTGCCCTGTCCCTTTTTTCATCTCTTTGTGAATCTGCCTGAAGAAATCTGAGAAAATGTGGACAACCTTAGGGACAACCTTATGATCCAACAGCAGGCTCTGATCTAGGCATCTTCAGCAAAAAACAGAAAGGACTGGGATAGAAAAATGAGAAAATGCCACATCATGATTCAGTAGCCCTCCTGTAATCAAATGCTTTAGACAGTTTTGGCCACCTGATCTTTAAACGAAGATTGACACTGATGGCCTTGGGACAAGGGTAGCAGAAGAATGAATAAGAGGGAAAAACCTCTTATTACTTCTACCTCGAGGTGACAGTAGCTGGAGGCTCTCAATTCATCTTGAAAGAACAGTCTACTTTCAGCACTTAGTTTATGGCGGCAGCTGAGCCATCAGCTGTGACGGCCAAGGGGCCAAACAGCTCAGGTACAGGAGAAGCCCACCGGTGGGTGAGCTCCGAACTCTAAGATCGCCCCCGGACTCAGGGCGAGAAAAGCCGCTCCCATCGGGCTCCGTGGTTCTATGCAGATTAGATCTGTCTGGTTGGCCCGTTGCCATACGCCTCTTTTATCCCTTAAAGGTTGTAATCCAGCCCCCACTCCGCCCCTTCCTTCTCCCCACTGGTTGTTGTTGTGCTACCCCGCCTCCTTTCTGTATCCCTTTATAAGTGTGTCACGGGGTTCAGCTTACTCTGTTTTCCAGGTGGACTCCTTGGTTTTGTTTTAGCGACAAACCCTTCAGAACTCTATAGGAGGAGCGGCCTCCTGATTCTTTGGCTCTGGTGACGCCTGAGCTGTCCAGCTCAGTGTGAGTGTGTGCTTGGGTGCTTGTACCGCACGGGTGGGAGAGCCGGCCTGCGAGTGTGCCAGGTAGCACCGCCGGAGCGATTCCTTGCTAGGGACGCTTCAGGAATAAGGCAGCGGCCTTTCCACCGACCCCCACACAGCGATACTTGTTCTATGTCATGGGGGCTCTGCAGAGCACAAACTGGCCTTTCATCCACTGTTGCACAAGTATGTCCTCCCCTGAGCAGCCTCCCAAGAGAGATACCAACACAGACCAGCCTGCTGCCACAGCCAGGGACAAAAAGGGGTTTAAATGCTTGTGCAACCTTTGGTAAAATTGTGCGCTGGTAGAAACCATCTCAGAGAAGAAACTGCAATGCTCTGGATATAAGGAAATATCTGAAAGCAACCAAGAACACCTAAATATTCACAGAATCATGGAATGTGCTGAGCTGGAAGGACCCACAAGGATCATTGAGACCAAACCCTGGCCCTGCACCATCCCCAGGAGTCACACCACGTGCCCAAGAGTATTGTCCCAATACTTCTTGGACTCTATCAGGCTGGTGCTGTGACCACTTCCCTGAGGAGCCTGTTCCAGTGCCCAACCATGCTCTGCAGGAAGAGCCTTTCTGTAATATGCAACATAAACCTCCCCTGACACAACTTCAGGCCATTCCCTTGGGTCCTGTCACTGGTCACCACAGAGAATACATCAATGCTTACCCTTATGTTATATCCATTATTTGAGATGTATGGATTTTATGGTGGGCAAATACTGAATATCTGTTCCTCTCCTTAACCCCGAAGCTAAAAAATCAGGTTTTTGTTTGTGTTTGCTGTCTTCATTTATTCCCCTCTGGGGAATACCCAGACAGTAAGTTGCCAACGTTGGCTCATGGGACAACTGACTCTTCCTGTGGCCATTACTTTTCCAGTTGGCTCACATCACATTACTGAGCAATCCAGCCCAGTCAACCCATTTGGAACAAATGTCTACCATGAAGTGGCAGAGGAGCTGTGGGCAGGCATCAGCATTCCTCTGCCTGATCTGCAGGTCTTGTCTAGTCAGGAGATAAAGACCTGCATGTCCCAAGGAAGTTGTCAGCGCATACGTGTCTAAGAGGGGAGTTACACGTGAATTTTTTGGGGGCACTGGGAACAAAGTAAAAAGAGATTTTTGCAGCCCACCTTCCATCCCCTCTTCCTTTTCATTAAACATGGTTGGAAAACATTTCCCAAGTGGAAAATAGCTGTTTGTATATTTTAATTTTTTTCCCTCAGCATTTAATTGCTCTTTAAAATTGCATCACTAAGGTTTTGTTAGCAACTGGCAGTAAGATGTGTCCACTTCAGAGCGCCTGATTTATGCCTGAGATCAGAAGAGGGTGAGTGTCCCTTAATCCACACCTGTATATTTGCTGGGGAAGCAGCAAAGATGAAATACTTTGTCTTTTGGGAGTCTGCTTGAGGGTGCAGATTTCCTCCTGGTTGTCACTCAGACTTGTGCAACAAAGCCCAAGCAGGTCCCTTACGAGCTCCATTTCATTTTCTGAGGTATCGAAAGCCAGAAGGGAGGAGATGCATGTGAAAGGTGCCTAATACTGAAGCAAAGGGACCTGATTAGAGTGAAGGCAGGGAATCTGCATGAAGCAAAATGACAACGTGTAATTACTAAAATAACTAATATGTTGCTTTATAAAAAATCACAAGGCAGTCATTTAGGGTTATTCTGTATTCCGAACTTTCATTGACTCACATAGTTTTGTCTTTATTGCCTATTTTTATAGTAAGACAAGGCAAATTCGGTCAATCTGAGCCTCCAAATCTATGTACAATCATTGATGCCAAGGAGAAAATCCTCCTCTCTATTGATCAAAGACTGAAGGTGAACTTGAATTTCCAAGAACTTGAGACAGAGTCTGAATGAGAATTTCCAGTGAAAACGGCATGAGCCTTTGGATCAAGTATCCAAGGTGACATACAGAAAATAAGGATACGTCCTTATTAGACAGCTTCTTTTGTCATCTGTCCATACTGCTGCAGGCATCAGACCTGACGGTGTTCCGCCTTAGAGCACCCTCCTGCTGACCCCCTTCTGCATGTTCACTGGTTTTTCCCTGCCTGTTCTGCAGGTGAGAATCATCCAGCAGTGTAACTGGTAAAGAAATGGCAAGTACACACAGCCAGTGTGCTGGAGAAATGGGGAAATTTCATTATCCTGTACTAAAAGTAGATAAAATCTATTCACCTACAGTTACCCTTGACCATACCTTTGCTTTATCTCCGAGTTTTGAATCTGGTCTGAAGGTGTATTTCAATAGGGTATTTGCAATGGGACATAATGCGGAGCAAGCTAAATACTGGGGAGGAAGGGTTTCCTGTTTGCTTATTGCTAAGAAGGATTTCTGGGGTGCAGGCAAGCCTCCTGCATCCTACCAGGACCTTTGGGCTTGCTCCCCTTGACCCGTGGCAGTGAATCAGCATTCTTCAGCATTCTGCAGGCTAATGGTAAAGCAGCCAAGGCTTGGGCTGTCCCCAGGAAATCTGGACATTTGGGAAAAGAAGAAAAAGGACTCCAGGATGATTTAAGCAATGCCTTGGAGGACTGACCCATTGCTAGGGCAGAGGATCCCTCTGCAGGAGCATGAACTATGTCAGTAAGACCTGAGGTTTCCATGTGGGAAAGTTCAGGGCCTGAACAGGTTAACTCCAAAAAAACATACTAGACCTTTAGAAATAGCATTGGTGGGCAGCTCTGCTCTGTGAAACAGAAAGAATACCCAGCACATGGCTGGATAATCCTGTGATATTTTGAAGAAATCGTGCCCCCTGCTGATTTAATTAGATTTTTTTAGCCTCAGCTCTAAACCTGGTGAGAACATTCAAACATACTGATTAGCGTTCAAGGTCAATAACTCAGATGTCCTGCTGGATAGTAAAAATCTTCTCTTTCAACACTGAAATAAGATGCTTATTATTGATTTGTTGGAAGCAGAATGCAAAAGATGAATGGCATATCCTTGCAGGGCCAGCATTCTGAGGCCATGCCTAGCATTTTACATGTCCTTTATAGCATTTAACGGGGAAATAAAAGCCTGGAATAAAACAAGCAGAAATCTGTGACCGGGAGATTTGGTGGGTTTATAAAGCCTTTATTTTTGTCTTACTTGCATGGTAAAATTTTCTCATTTTCTAGCAAAACCCCCAGTCATCAGCTACCCATTTAAACTGATCATGACTGATTACCAACAACAACAAAAAACCAGATCGCTGTTGAATAACAATCACTGCTGTTTTATGAGATGGGTGATTATACCACAGTATCCCACATCAACTCTCTCAGCAGCCAGCAGTATGAAAAAATGCAGATTTTTTCCCCAAGGAAACCTCAGCTATGTCAAACCAGCTTGCACAGAGGTCACCCCAAACGCGGGTCAGACAGCAAAAGAAGGAAAGAGAGGAAGAATTGCAGCAGTGTGCTGTCACAGGTATGTGAATTGGGCTCCTGCCAGCCCCACAGCCAGTCTCACAGTGGGGCTGGATACGGGCTCACACTTCCCAGGAAAGGGCAAAAAACCCCGTTTCCCATTGCCCCATTTCCATCTGGCAGTTTGGGGCCACTGGAGCTGTGGTACAAATATGGTCCTGATGGTCCGAAAATCCTCCTTAGTGTTACAGCTGCACCGTGCTCTGCTATTGTTAATGCAACGAGCAGGGACATCTTCTAGCTTCCCTCTCCCACTCGCTAGACCGCAAACCTGTCTCCACTAGGAGGTCATTGAGTACCCTCTAGTGGATATTTTGGAAAACATATCTCTGCTCTTTATTGGCCCCTGGAGCCTTGGCGGCAGCTCTCTGGAAAGCCTTGTGTTTATAGTTTAGGTACACAGGGGATGGATTACAGTAAGCACAGCACATGCAAACGGTTGCCAGCCCTTACAAGAGCTCCTTCTCTTTAGTTAAACCAAACATGAAGGGCAAACAAGATTAAAAATCAATATTTCAAGACAAACTGCTTTATTTTTTTTAACCTAGTAGATGTGTACAAGGCCAGAAATACCTGCAAGGAAAAATCAATCTGCCAATAGCATTCAATTTCAGTTTTTGGAATAGCCTGAGATGGCAGTGGGCACCCGACCTATGGCATCCAAGGACCATTATTAGCTTTATTAATCATCTGGTGTTTTTTTCTAAATTTGTTAATGCATTTGCTTCCCACGATCTGTATGTTGTTGGTTAGCCTTCCCAAAGAACCAAAATCCCTCTGAGCTGCTCACTCACACACACCCCCCCCATCCTCAGAAGAAGTGTGAGAAAGGTCTTGTGTCACAGGAAGGACCGTGGTTACCAAGAGAGCTTGGTAACCTGCCAGTTAGCATTACAGGCAGACTAGACTTGATGGAGGAGGGGGGAAA
Source organism: Mystacornis crossleyi (assembly GCA_013400655.1). Lineage (NCBI taxonomy): Eukaryota > Metazoa > Chordata > Aves > Passeriformes > Timaliidae > Mystacornis > Mystacornis crossleyi. The sequence goes on from VYZQ01028305.1 coordinate 76,388, forward strand.
TATTTTAAATTGTTGCCAAGTAAAATAGATTCAGGTAGTGAGAAAGAAAGGAAAACATTAAAATTATACCTTTCTTTTCCCACTTCTTCCCCAACTCTTCTACTTCCTTTTACCCCCATTTTGCACAGGGAGATGTGGGAATGGAAGCTGAGGTCAGTCCACAACTGCATCTCTTTCCTTCTCATGCTTTTCCCCTGCTCCAGCATGGGGTCCTCCCTGGGCTGCAGTTCTTCGGGATAAACCTGCTGTGGTGGATATCAGCAGTGGGGTGGATATCTGCTTCAGCTCCTGGAGTACGTCCTCCCCTACCCAACTCCTTCTCCTCCTCTGCCCTTAGTGTCCCCTCTGCTGTTTCTCACTTTTTCCCTCCTCCCCTGCCCATCCAGAGTTATCTGCTCTTTCTGATACAACTTACCAGTAACATTTTCACTGAAGTGTTGAGCAGCATTAGTTTCTGTTCCTGTCATCTGTCAGTCCAATCCCTCTGTCATTAATCTTGTCAGTTTGTCTTGAATTGATGTCAGACTAAATGTTGTACCATTAGCCTGCTCCTCTTTATGCCTTTTATCAGTGGCTTAATGCTAATGCTCTGTAAGACTTCAGGAATTTCCCTGGTACACCAGGATGTTCTCAAAATAAAGATGAGTAGGTCAATTATATCCTTGGCAGATTTTCCAGGCCTTCTGAGTATGTAGCAAGACTTAAACCTGTTTATGTCTGACACAGATTTTTAATGTCCTCACTTATAACTTAGCAGCTAGAAAAATATCACTTCTCTCATTATGCTGGAAAATACCATCCCGCTTCTTTCTAAATGCATAACAGAAATCTCTGTTTATCTGTCTACCTCTTCTCATCCTCCTCCTTCACAGGATGCCACTGCTGCCTGCTGTTTTTCAGGTACATCTATCAGGCTTTCCCCTTCGTATGTCCCATTTCTTTGAGAGTACAAGTTCAGTGCTGGTCTGTTGTATATTTTATTAAAAATACAGACCTCTGTATATACAGCTTAAAATGCTTCTGGGTCTCTCCTGGTGGTATGTTGTAAGTTCACCTCCTTTTTTAGCATCTTTTCTTGTGGAGCTTTTGGCCGTGGCTCCTGGACTTGGGCTTCATATGCCCTGTTCTTATGCCAAATTCTGAATTTTCGATTTCTGAACCATCCTGGTGAGTGAAGTTTTGCTCTCTTTGCTGGGACTCACCGTTATTTCCAGCAAGTAGCTGGCTCTCTGTCATGATCTAAAAGAAAACCAGACTGTCTCTATGTGCAGGTAGGTAAAAGATGGGCCATTTGTGTCTCAAACCCTCTCCCTAATCTCTTATTTCAGATCCTCCATGGTTCACCCTCTCCACTAACAGCTAAGACACCTTCCCCTGCCCAGGGCCTGGGTTAGTCACGGTGTCCAAAGAGTGAATGTTTGGTAAGGGACATTTTCAGTAACGGGAAGGGGTTATCTGAGGGTCAGAAGGTTGCCAGAGAGACCTCCTAGGCTAAATTGTTCTATAATTCTATGCAAAAATATGGTATACAACTTAGTAAGCTGGCTGAAAGTATTAAAGAGGCAAAGGTAGGGTACAGGATGAGACAGATGACAGAATTACATTGCTGAAAAAGCTTTTTCTTTTAAATTTTATTTCCTGAAGTAAAAAATCTACAAGAAGTGTGTAACCATTAAAAATTTTTTATATTCCCTAATCCAATGATATTTTCAATTGCTTTGAAGGTTTTCCATTGATGCCAGGCTGCAGTGCTAATGCCCAGGGGTGCACCCAGCACACGATGACGTACATTTCTTTGTGGGCTCCTCTGTTACATGGAACCTGTGGTCTCTGGTAAGTGATACAGTGATAACAGTGCTGTTTTGAAAGCAGTGAGTCACCTGCGTTTGCTAATAATACATTCAAAATCGGTGCCATTTCTGGCTGTGTTTTAGCTGGGGCTCTGAGACATCTACCAGACAGTGTGGGGCTGCAGGAGGAAGGTACCCAGCATCAGGAAATGATAAAGGTGTTTTTCTGAGGAACTGGACCCAAGGTGCACATAGCCTTGGCTTGTCAGAGAGTTCTGCAAATAAACATCTACCACACAGGAGGTTTGAGCTGCCTCTCAAGAGTTAGTGAGTCCATGGGTTTGGCTTTGAGAGTGTAGCGGTGCAAAAGGGAGGATTCTTTTTCCCTTTCATTTACTCCACCTTCACATAGCATTGGAAAACAGGGTGTATTGTGTTTGCACAGCAAGGTTTTGGTGACAGGGATCTACAGGGGTGGCTTCTCTGAGAAGTTGCTAGAAACCTTCCCCATGCCCAACAGAGCCAATGCCAGCCAGCTCCAAGATGGACCTGCTGCTGGCCAAACTGGGACCATTGGTGATGGTGGCTGTGCTGGGATAATTGGTAGCTCTGCTGGGATAACAGATTTAAGAAGGGGGAATACTTATTGCCTAGAAGCTAATTTTGGCCAGAGAGGAGTGAGAATATGGGAGAGGAACAACTCTGAAGACATCAAAGTCAGTGAAGAAGGAGCGGAGGAGTTGCTTCAGGTGCCAGAGCAGAGGTTCCCCTGCAGCCTGTGGTGTGGACCATGGTGAGGCAGCTGTGCCCCTGCTTCTCATGGAGGTCCATGACTGGAGCAAAGATCCACCTGCAGCCCCTGGAAGACCCCACACTGGAACAGGGGAAGAGTGTAAGGAGTTCCCCTTTTGAGGAGGAAGGAGAGGCAGAAACCACATGATAAATTGACTGCAGCCCTCAGGGTGCCCCTAGGAGGGAGGAGGTAGAGAAATCAAGAATGAAGTTCAGCGTGGGAAGAAGGAAGGAGTGGGGAGAGGTGTTTTAAGGTTTGTTTTTATTTTGCATTACCCTACTCTGGTGTTAATTGGCAACAAATTAAACTAACTTCCCCAAGGTGAGTGATCTCTCCCTGCCCTTATCCTGACCCACGAGCTGTTCATTGTATTTGCTCTCCTCTGCCCCAGCTGAGGAGACGAGTGATAGAGCGGCTTTGGTGGGCACCAGCCAGGGTG
>VYZQ01028308.1:971-16179 GCA_013400655.1 Mystacornis crossleyi
TTACATAGCAAGAGTATTGTCCCCTTTGACAAGGCAAAACAAAACAGTAATTCATAACACTCTTCCATAGATCTGGAAAGTCTCTGCAATTAAGTAAGAGAGAAGGTAGTCAAAATCAGATCTAGTCTATGAAAGGAAAGTCCCTGAAACCAGAAAAAACACCCCTACTTTCTAGAGATCTCTGCAGAGCAGTAGGAGATAAGAGAGGTACATTCTTGCCTATAGCATTTTTTATCAACAGTGACTGAGTAACCTACCGCATGTGTCTTCATCTCTCTTTTCTGGTGCTGTCAGAAAGAAATGAGAGCACATCATTTTCTCTATTTAATCAATTTCTGGTGAATGTCTTTAGGAAGGTTTTAAGTATCGGCTCATTTATAGGGATAAATCATGGGGCATATGTGGAAGTACACAAACATTCTATGTAGAAATACTGTAATTTCTTCCTTTGAACTGGAGTTCTCAACAACATCAAATATTTGTTCTAGATTTATTTAATTCAGCTATATTTTTGCAGCCTAGGCAAACTGTCTCACCTCTGCTTCAAATTCCTGAATATAATCAGCTGCAGACAGAAAAAATTGATTATCAAAGAAGATTCATAAGCTGCTCGATACACTATTTAAGTTCTTACCCATAAAGTTCCCTTATTTTTCTGGTTCTCATTCAATTACTCTTTGCATCTTTGCCCAGCTTCTCGAGTCTTGTCAAATAACAGCTGTTCTCATTCTGAACAGTTACATGAAGTCTTGCCTCCTAGACTGTACTTTTACTTTGAAGATTAAAGTAGCGTGCAACATACCCAGTATCCCAGAGCTTTGATAACATCTAGTTTACACATTGGACAAGTTCGGTGGTCCAAAAGCCAAGGATCAATGCATGTTCTATGGAAGATGTGCCTAAAGAAAAGAAATGCTCTTTAGAACTTACCGTGAAAGCCACACACTCCTCCTCCAAACAATGTCTAAGTTAATACATTAAAAATAAACCTTTCCTTTATAATCTTGACAATTAGCTGCTGCTCAATTTACTAGTACGGACACGGTTCTGGAAACCTTTTGCTTCACGCCAGCTTTCTGCAGTAGGAGATGCTACTAACCACAAAGACACCACGCAGTTCAACAGTGTTCAGTTCTAATTTAAGCAAGCTCTACGTCACTCCCACAGTTCTCCCAATTGCTCCCTTGCCCCCACACATATGAAGTGCTACGTAGTCTCACAGTGCCCATCAAACTGCAGGCCAGACAAATGGCAGCTTCACCTCTGCCACCAGAGGTTCAAAAGAATTTATATGAAATTCATCCCATTTCTTCAGAAAAACATGCTAAGGAGTAAAGAATAATTATAGCAACTTACTTGCACGGCAGAATTCGGACAGTGTCTTTCAGTTTGTAGTTCTCAATGCATACAGCACAGTTTTCCACATCAACATCTAAACCCTAAATATCACAATATATTTAAGTGTATTACATTCATATTTCATTACAGAACAAGCTTTGTGTAATAGCTAGCATCAAAGAACGCAAAATACATTAAATGGTATAGTAAGTAAAAATATCTACCTCATTTAATTCAAGATTCTGTCAAGAGGTGATTTGATCTAGTTATCAAATACTAAAAGCTACCAAACCCAGATTTTCTCATTTAAATAGCTATATATGGCACCCTAACTAATTTGTTAAGTCTCACACACTGGCTTTGCTCATGGGAGTACAGGAATGTTTCAGATGAAAGTATCTATAGGATGAAAACATTTTAAAAGAAGTCAGCACAAATCAAAGTGCACAATCTAATTCTGAATGAACGGTCCCAAAGATTTCCAAGAGCAGGAAGAGATTTTTGGGGTTGAATACTGCAAACCTCTTCCTCACCTTTTTCTTGTTTTCTACCACATCCTAGCAGATATTCCTTCATAGCCAGAAGAGAACACAAGTGTGCAATTTGGGTTTACAACTTTTCTCCAAGTTCACACTAGACAGAACATCATTTCCCCACTTCTATTTTTATCTAAGGGTTAAATATCTTTCCTAACAGGTCCTGCTGACTTCTTGAAGCCATGCTTAGAGTTGCAGTGCAAATATGATGGATAGCTCCAAATACAAGAAAAATTATCCAACATTAATTGGACTGTACAAAATCTAAGTATTAGAAGAATAGACAGTGGGAAAACTCCTTCCTTTTCATCCCCACAAAATTAGTATTTTTGGTTTACAATTTACTGAAGCACTTCAGTTTCAATACCACAAACGTTCAAACTAATTAGTTCTGCAAGCAAACTTTCAAATTCAAGGCCAGTATTTCCCTCCTTTGCATGCTATCAATTTACACAATTAATGCCTTAAATTCTCAAATCAATCACATTAAGACTGTTTTTCACGTAAGCAAAGTTAAGACAAGTGCTTACTCTATAACAAGTTCTTTTTTATTCTGTACAAGAGGCAAAACCCTAGCACACCATATGTAGCACATAGTCAAATAAGTGTCCATTCTACAATAATCCCGTAAGCTTCTCAGAAAAAATCTGATTTACATGATAGTAAATACACTTTTAATATATGACCTATTTTTAGTTAAATATCTCAACCTCAAGTGGGGATAACGAAAGATTGTACCTTGTCACAACAAAAGAAATAAGACTTTTTCTAAATGGCTGAAAGGAAATATTTAAAGAAAAAAAAAACATTTACAGAGTAGACAGGACAAATTTCCACACAAGTTTATATTAGTTCATGAAAATACCTCTGCATCAGTAAGTTACATAAATTTGCTGATAGCAGGTTGATTCAAATCACATTAAAAAGATGTGATTTACCACATAGAAAAATTCTATTTTAATAGAGAGATTTTAACCTTATCTCATTCTACTCTCTTAAACGAATGTAGAATTCATAGGAATAACCAGCATGCTGTATAACAGCAAATTCCCCCATTTTATTTACTTTAGTCAAGGGTCTATTTATCAGAAGGAACTCTCCGGTATACTGCAAAAATCACACTATACAAATACTACTTGGAGGATTTTACTAAACATCAATTTTAAAAGCCATTAACATCTTCCATATGGTTTTTAACATAGGTTTCATCGTGACCCTTCTACATCACTTTATGATGACATTATGCTCTGATAGACAGAATTGGACTCAAACTTCTGTAAAGCACTTTCTTGATCTCTGATGTCACCATTGTATGAACTGAAGTATGAATATCTCTCTCTTCACACCTTGAAATACATGCAAAACTCTATCAAAAAGTAATCTGATTAAAAGTAAAAAATACTTTTAAAACACCATTTAAGCATGCTGAAAGCATAGAAGGAAAAGGCAAGTAAGTTCAAAGACACTTCTGGGATTTTTTTAAGTTTCAAAACCGATTTACTAGATGAAGGACGTATTCTCTATGGCACATGATCTGAGCAGAACAGCTTCTGCTGGACCACAGTTTTCAAAGTTTTTACCTATCAGTGTCCTTTCTCACTTTAATTTTATTCATAGATTTAAAAATAATCTAATCCTTGTTTTTCATCTCCAAGTAAATCAGTCCTTAAATAAAAACTCATCAAGTAAGACAAGGGTTGGGGGGAAAAAAATGCCTACGTAGCAGCAGAAACCTAGTCAGAAGGTAATTCTGCATCTAGGATCAGCACTCCTGAAACTCCAACTAAAATATTTTCTTTGAAAATGCTGGCTTTTTCTACTTCAGTTATTCTAATACAGCTGAGTTTAGGCCGTATGCTGTCAAAGTCAACTTCCTGAAAGCTGCTTTAATTTTAAGGTTAGCTTTATTTCACAACATAGAAATGAACTTTAAAAAATTTATGCTTCAGGTTAAGCCTACACAGTTCCTGAATGTATCGTATGTCAAAAGATGAAACAAGTGTTTTATTTTTTCAAAGCTTTTTATATTTTTAAGGCCGTCTGATCAATAAGAAGATGAACATTCTTTTAAGAAAACAGAACATTACATCAGCTGTAAGAACTGTACGGAAGTATTTTGCAATCCATTTGTTGATGTTTTCAAGCGCTGAAAAGATAACAATGTTTCCTCGTCTTTACAGCCCTCTATACATTCTGTATAACCAGATATTATCTGCAACAAAGTAGCCTTTATTTCATAACTACTTCAAATTTGGCTCTTCAATTTTAAATTCTGCCTTTTAAACAAAGGCCCTAAAATAAGCCTAAAATTGTGGGAATTTTAGTTTAAATTCTTTGAATACTTTACAACCATTTTTAAAACTTACAGCAGTAACCAGAGACACTAAATTACCTTTTCCCCACGTTTCACTGTATGCAGCTGAAGCTGGCTGATGGCTCTCTTGGTTTCTTTCCTATGTCCCTTGAAATAAGATTTTAAGTATTAGTACAGACATTAGTTTCAGGAATTACATTTCAAAGTTTTTAAATAGTTTCCACATGGATTACTAAGTCTTCCGAACGCATCTAAAAAACTAAGTTGATCTCTGGGCAACGCATTAGTTTGTAAAACACTTCCAGCCCGCAGACGTGCAGTAAGCTGTGCGCTCCTGCAGCGCAGAGGGGAGCAGAGCGCACCGGCAGCCGCGGTCCCGCATCCTGACCGCCCGCATTAAGGGCCCTCCCACACAGAAAGCTGAAACCCGTGTAGGCTTCAGAGGCAAGGAGAGCTGTAACAACAGCCACAGAACCAGACCGTCCAGTCAGGCAGGCCCAGGAGCAAGCACACCGAGCGTTTTGCACCAGCCTGGGAGAAGGCGGAATCCTGCCAGGCAGCCTACAGCTGGCCACCAGGTCAAAAGGCTGCTTGTAGCTATTAATATTTCCCCCCAGTTCAACACTGTCTCCTAGGCTGGATGAAGCTTTGCACTGAAAGGACACATTATGTGAAGGAGATGACAAGAAAGGCTTTACAGACATGATGCACCATACTGGACTTCTATACAGTAGAATAATGCTTAGAGGGGAAGCGAGAAAAGAAAGCAGTACTGTATTCCAAGACAAAGTGCTAGCTACTGCAAGAAACTGAGAAACTAAACACTCCCAGCTGACAGATGCTGACCTGTCTAGCAGCAACTCTCACTGAAGAAATACCATAAAGGAATAAAAAACCCCGAACTCATAATGGCAGCTTTTCTCTGTAATAATTACACTGACATATATAATTTTACAAATGTATAGCACTGAAAATTGTGGGGTTTTGATTTTTATGGTGTTGAAGATTAGTAGTCTGAAAGGTCTCCCACAAATGGACAAAACCAGCAGCAGAAGCCTATTCCACCTTCTCAGCGTTTTCTCCACAGTCCTACTTTCATCTTCAATTGCAAGGTGATCTTCTATAGTTTTACTGCTAAACTGATATTAGAATAAACCTTAAGATACCGATCTTCATCTTCACTTAGCAGCTACACAGCAGCTTGCTTTAAAGCATAACATATTTAACTCAAAAGTTTTAATTTTACTGGAGTCTATAAGCCAAGCAAAATGAGATTCGGGTTAGAAAGTGGCTTTTTGTTTCCAAAATTCTTTTAAGACTCTTAGTAATATATCTCAACTAATATCTTCAAAACATATTCCAACTTTGCATCACTTTTATTTTCAGTGGCCATTTCAGAAGAGAAAGAACTGAGAAAATGGCATAATCTTCTAATGCTAGACAGTTTCATTTATTTAAGAAGTATTTGGATGACCAGCACTGGCAAAATCTATTGGCATTTGAGTGACAATGGCAAAATCTATTAAGAGTTAGTGGCATATGTTTCTGAGAAACATCACATTCACATCCTTAAAACTAAAGTACATTATATGATATGATTGTTTCATAAAACATGAACTTTCCTCCACATGGACTATCTAAAAGGCAACAGGAAGAAGCAACTTTCTTCACCAAACAACTGTTACAACACAGAAACACATCCCGTTTCCTACAAATACTTCTCAAAAAATTTGTTTTCCCAAAAGTATTCTCAAAAAATAAATTCTAAGATTTAAAGCTTAGTAAAAAAGACCCTAGGAAACCAAAACTTCAGGGAGACCACCAATTTAACCAACACAGAAGTCCTGTGTGTTATCCTCAGTTACTGAAAAGAGAAATTAAATATTTTCCTAGAAGAGTCCTGTAAGTTCTAAACAGAGTTTAGATGTCCAAAAGCAAACAAAAATCCCTTCCCTCCTCCCCCAAAGCTAGAATCTGTATCTTCAAGCAGAAGGCAGGAGAAGTCCATATGCTAAGCATTGATTGAAACAATAGTTTTTTCTGAACTGAGGATAAAAAAAAAACCGGCAAATATAAACAAGTGCAACTTTATTTTTCATTTAGTAGAAAACTATGGTACAGCTGCTGATGATCATGGAAGAAATCTAACCTATTTGCAGTAGTTGAAAAACAGAGTTAAGTGCCATTCTAAGGTATTTTCAAAACTAAGATGGACCACATCCTCAACAACTCCATGTTAAGTTGCTCTCTTGATTGCAGGGGTCCAGAGGTCCCTTCCACCCTGAACTGTTCTGTGATGAAGTACTTTCCTCAAGGGAAAAAAGTAAAGCTGGCTTTTTAAAAATTCTGTCTAAGTACAGAAATGTGAAAAGGGCAAATAAGGAGCAAAATTACTGCTTCCAAACCTTCTCAGTACTCTCACTGTTCTCAGTATCTCAAGTAGCCCAAGGAGCTGCACCTCACCACACAGGCACCTTCAAGTCTGCTGTAATTCAGTAACTCTACAGTGGAGTTGTAGAATTACAAGTATCAAAACTAGTTTTCATAAAACTTTAGAACTAAAAATTCTACTCTGAAGAACTTGTGGGTTTTATAAGAAAAAAAAAAAAAACCTTACCATGATCTCTTTCCATTAAAAAAGTCTGGTTAGGGAAGTTAATACTTTCAGAATGAAAATTACTGAAGAACAAAAATAACTTTTAATGTCAAAGGGAAGGAAGTTCAGTTAGGTGACAGATCACATAAGAAGCTGCCCTTACTCTGTTGTTGACAAGTGGCTAAATGTATTTCTCATTACTTCATATGAACATCCAATAATTATAACTAGCCAAACTTGCGATGCCAATTAGCACAGTGCTTATTAGCCTCACTGACTACTGCTGAACAGCATTCGCAGTTAGCAAAATAGGAAGAAGGCACAGATCTTCATGAATGCTTCTATAAACAATCAGTTAGGCAACTGATTTGACACATGAAGGAGGCAAATACTCTTAAGTACCATTAGTTCCATTTACCTGGTTTCCAAACTGTGATCCCGTGTACAGGAAACGTTGTATATAGTAAAATATGAGCCAAGCAAGTGATATAATCATCATGGTGATGAAGGCGATGGCTACAAACACAACGGATTGACCACTAATGTATTCTTGCACGTGTCGTGTGCCAACAACAATACTCATTCTTACTGGAATCCCTCTTCGTACTGGTTCCAATATCTCTATTCCTTTTGGATAGCCAACCATTATCACCACTGTATTTCCTGTTCCTGTTGGAGGGAACAAAAAAAGAAAAAAAGTCAGTCACAGTAAAAATGTAGGCATTCTTGCTTTATGGTAATTTGGCCTATTCAGCTAAGATCAGCGAGCAAAGTTATAGGAAAGCCTCCAGTGCTTTTTTTCAGTCATAGCAGAATTGAAAGTTTACTGGTAAAGAATCCTTCATACTTTCAAAAACTCTCAAACGTGAGATAAAGTTCAACAGATGCATCTTTACTGTTCAAGGCCCTATATTTGTCATTCCACACTGAGGTGAGATGTGGATCCACGCAAAAAAGCCGGATAAGTCATACACATCTCATCTCAAAGCAGTTCAAGTTCTAGCTTGCAACTCAGGAACAGCTGGTCTTTTACTTGTCAGCACGGGAATTTTAGTTGCAGATGGAGATAGTGCGTGAATATCACAAAGAGAGACACTTCAATTTAGTTTGAATCTGAATCCATAGCCCAATTACACTGGATATATAAACAAAAAAGATTCAGATGTTTAATAATTAATTATTTTAAACATTTAAATACTTAAAGATTCTTTAATACTAAATATTCAAAACGCAATGAGACTTCATAACAAGGACTTGTCAAGAAATACTTTGTGACTCTTTTGGGAGCAGTGAACCAAAGGGGCTTTCTAGTACATTAGAAGTCTAGAGCACTCAATCCATATAAAAGAAACCTAATTTCAAAAAACCCCAAAACCTATAGGCAACATAACACCACCAAAACCAGTAAGATCAAGACCAACTAGCAAAACCCAAAGACCTCTGGGACTAGTGTTTTACTCCATTTTTTTCTGAATGAATCTCCAGTACTCTGAGAAATATCTAACCCAAAATATTTTATTACAAAATAAATTACAAACAAATGGATCCATTTAAAATGTCACATTTTCACTGTTCTATACTATTTCTATTTGAATAGTTCTCACTTTGTGTGTACTAACACTGCTGCTCCCTTGGTAAGTCACAGCTTTATAGTTTACTTTGCTCTCCTACCTCTGAGAAAAAGCGGAACTAGTCTTGATTCGGAGAAAAAGGAAGAAAAAGAGAGGGGTTTTCCCAGTTGAAAATCTAAAGCTGTAATGTTACAGCTACTTCTTTTAGATTCACAAGACCACCTACCTGCAACAAGACCTCCCCTTGAAGACTTAAAGCCTTCTGGCTGTGTTAGATTCCTTACTGAGAAGCTATGTCAGAAGAAATGGCTTCCTTATTTATAACATTACATCAAATGGGGATTTTCAAAATTCAAAGCTGCATTCTGGCTTCACCCACCTCTGCCTACTAAGACAAAGAGTTATTTGCCTGAACTATTTAAACCGAATTCCTTCAGTTGAGACAATTTGGCTGTGACAGCTTTCCAATCTGGCCACTCTGCTACCAAGCCAAGGGGAATTTGCAGAAGTTTCCCTTGTGTGCATAGAACTCCTCCCTCCATAAGGCATAGATGGTTTGCTTTGGATGAAAACTAAAGGTTCCAGGCATTAGCTGAATAACCCTCCCTTCTCAACTTCACCTAAACACAACCGTCCTACCTCTGACCACCTACTCTATGAACCATTACACCTGCGTCTGCCAGATCCAGACCCAGCAAAAGAGAAGATTTTCCTAATAGGGTTACACCAACTTGTGCCTCCCCTCAGGCAGCCCACTCTGCTCAGCAGCAACACCCACTCCACTTAGGTTGCCTTGTTTGGCGGGTACGTTTGAAGACACAAAGTAGTGAAGCTGAAGACAGACAGACAACAACCAACCAGGCTCCACTAATTAGTTCTGCTCACCCCAAGTTCAAGCATACTACGAACTGGTTGATTACTACTGTTAATTCTCTCTGAACCAGCACAAAAGCACTACCAGAGAAACTCATGAATCTCAGAGAAGAGTGTGAAACACTCTCTGTTCTCTGACCCTGCACAACTCCACGGGGAGTTAGCAAGAAAAAAACATATAAATGTAGGAATTTATCTTAAGATTGCTAAGAATTGCTATTCCCATACCTAAATCAGGAAATTGGGTCCTGTGTCCGTAATCAATTTTAAGAATTACAAATAACAGGAGGGGTGCCTAAGCATAGCCAGGGAATGGTACAAACGTGTTGGAAAGATTTATGTGGTTTCATGCACGCTTAAGGAAGAAAAGGAAGTTTCAAGACTAGAGGCAGCCTGGATTTTTCAATCAGTAAATTTACACCTCGGTCCTGAAATCCCAAATCAGTTTAATCCTGCTATCTGATTCTCTGCACTATTTCTAATGATGAAGTATTTAAAAACCCCCACAACAATAAGTATTGTTTTTCTCTGCTTTGTCACCAGAATGCCCAGCTATCAGACAGTTACTTCCTTGAAATGAAAGTCAGGCTACTTTTGCACAACAGCTGCTAGACAGTGTGACACCTTCCACTTTTAGAATAAACATAAGCATACCATACATTTTTAAATAAATACCCACTAAAAGCATTTTAACAGTTTTAAAGACTTGGTGATGAACCTGCCATTAAAAATACATGCAGCTAAACACAGTGGCCTTGAAGGTCATGAGACAGAAGAGGGAGAAGAGAAGAATAATTGCAATCCATGATTACAAAAGGAACAAGAGCAGTCTCAGAGAAGCAGTTGCCCTGAGCAGCCTGTAAGACTAAGGGCTTTAACTCATTCCTTGCTAATTTTAGCCTTCTGTTCTGCAACTCGTTATTCAAAGACTGAAATGATGTTGAGTCATTCCATCAGTTTCTTCAACTGCCACACAACTTAGACACCTCAAATCACATTCATAAAGAAAACTCCAAGTGTCACATATACGCGTCTACTGAAAGCATGTTCTATTGGCTTTGCCTTTCTATAACCTTCTAATTTTACAATAAATAATCACATTTTTACTCTGCTAGAGTAAACCTGATTTTTTTCTAGGTTTGATTGATGCTTCAATGAAATTGGGTCCATTCAAAACTTAGTCGGTGTTTTTTAACATTATCATGGCTGGCAGATGCTTAGGATACTCTCAAAAAAGGGCAGATTTGGAATTCTGAAGATGAAGGTATTTTTCCTGCCAGTGCAGTCAGTTTTACTGCTACCACTCCCAGTATTTTCTTGCAAAAGGAAACCAGCACTCTCCTGACGAGGAAAAAGTAGGACAGGTACAGATCTTGATTCCAGGCACCCCAAACTATAACATTTATTCCCATTCATACTTAAGAGATGAGGAAGATAATTTTCTGTCATCTGGAAACTGATCATAGACACACTCTAGTTTTTGTCCTCCTGAGAAATGGTAGAAAGCTCCCAGAGTTCAACCATCTTAGAAAAAATGTTTAAGGTCAGTCCACTGATTTATTTAAACATAGGCACCCTACTAATATTGCCACAGCTAACACCAAATAGTCCTTTTAGCTCCTGGTCCAAACAAATAGCTGTTACCAGTATACTAACAATCCCAAAACAAGCTTTGCCTCAACCATCTACCCCAAACTCATCTCACCTAATCCCTGGTGCATGTTGTATTTTCACCTGCCTCAAGGAATATGTACAACTGCTGGTACACATATTCTTTCCACCTGAGTTCCAACACATATGCACTTTGATCTGTAACACAGATATAGGCAGTTACTCCTGCTTCTTCAGAACAGTATTACCAGTTCAACGTCATATAGTCATGTCTTACTTAAACAAGCCACTGTCCTTTCAGCAGTTACAGTACCAGAAACCAGCACTAATACAGAAATTATGCACCATTTGAGAATCCTGAGTAGCGCTGCAAGCAAAGTAGCATAGATTTGAACTACGTGCCAAAATAACTCTAACTCTGCTGCTTTGGAGGTGGCAAGAAATTACAGAATCATGAGCACAAAGTAATTTGCATCTGTTTTGTCCAATACAGATGCGTTAAAAAGACATGACAATGGAGGAAAGAACTAGATGGGTGTATTTTGGCAAATCAGAGACCATTTTCATTATGTAGCCAAAGTCATACACTCAAATTAAGTCCCAAGCCTCCCTTAAATCCACAAACCATGAATTAAACCCCTACTCCAGACCTACCTCAGACGATTATAGCCAGCACCTCCCACCCCTGTGTGTCAAGCACAACAGCATTTCATTCCATAGTCTACAATAAGGTAACACATGTTCTGATCAGGATCACCGAACCCTAGCTTGAGGGAGGGATACGGGGATGGCTGGGTGCCCAGCACGAAGTGTAACAGGTAAACTATAGAAACAGAAAAGCCGGTTTTCTTTCACTGCAATATACCTCTGCCTCCCGCTAAGTTCTCGACCAGAACTGAGCCTCTGACTCTCCTTAGTCTGGTCTCCACAATACTCCACACTTTGCCTCTCCAGATTCCTCTCCAGCCCACTCCCAGCTACTATTTACATGCAGTATCTATTTTGGTTTTGGAAAGCAATTTGAAGCTTCTGTATTGTATTATGTTCACCATCATCACCAAAAATGAACAGAGTTAAGACTGCCTGCAAAGTCTGTAAAACTGAAGTCTGAATTTATATCATTCAGATTCAGCAAATGAAGTACAACTCCGCGAGGAACTTGGGTAAAATGAGAGTTTTCCAATGGAAAAATCTTCTCAGCCACACATGAAATTATGTCACTATTACTTTCCTCGAGGAGGGAAGTCATCCAGCATTTTGAACAATGTAATTTGAACAAAGAGCAAAGGCTTGAAAGGAGACGTATCAGTAGAGTCACATCTGAAGAACTTTGTTTTTGAAGAAGGGACAGGATTTCAAGGCTAGACATTCAAATTCTCGACTCTCTTGTTCCAAAACTTTAGTTAAAAATCCCAACTCACTGCACTCATGAAGCTTACAATGTGAAAAATACATATTATTCAGAACATTTGTCCTTTATCAAATGCTTTGACAACAGCTATAACAAATAATTTCTTTATCTAATCAAGAACCTATCTTTTTACTCAAGCTGAAACATGCCTAAAAACACCAAAAGACCATCAATAAAAGTAGCATATATGTATCACACACATCCCAGAAAATTAAAAGGTCAGGTTTTCCAGAAGAAGAACGAAAAGATGATACTGAGACCACAAAAGCTATCACCTTCACATAATCTGGGCTGCATCTCTAGCAGCCGTAACCATTGTTCCATCTCACATGATTTTCAGTGCCACTAACTGCAAATGCATTAAGTGGATTTTACTTATGCATATAACTCCACTCCTTGGTTACTGCACTGCAGATTTCCCAGAGTATTTATCCTCAGCACTCCTCGCAGAAGCAAAGCTTGCTTCCTCATGTGCCAGTTCACAAATCCCTTCACAGAAATGAAAATGTAGATCCTGTAAAATACAGCGTTACCTTCCACATTCTTCCTTGCCAGTCTTCCACAGACCTTCCTATCACCTCCCTTCAAACAGCCTAAGATTTAAAACACTAACAGTATCTCTTCCCTTTATTCCCAAAGTGCACTGAAAGTGTTTGAACATTCACACATCTGAAAGTGTCAGCCATGAAACAAACATTTATGACTACATCCGAGCTACATCATAATTACAATATATTTGCGATATATCATAATTGGATTATATTATCATACTCCCATTTGAACACTCATAAGGTCGAACCTGCATTTATGAAGTCAGTATAAATACAAATGTATTACTGTATATACGAACTATACTAAATCACACTCTTTACACAGGTGGAACTTTCATCAACAACATTCTGCCAGTTCAAGGGGAAAAAAAAACCCAACAAGCAGTCAGAGAGCACTTCTCTTTACCTCACTGGCAGATGTAACCATACTAGCGAAGTCCAAAACTGAGTATTAAGCCCAAGAAGGTCTTCTATAGCACAAACATGATAGCAGAAAAGAGAAAATTTTTAAAAAATTATAAAATAAGCAAGATGAGAAAAGGAGAAAAAGAATCAACAAAAGAGAAAATAATACTTATGAGAGGTTACAGTGGGGAATGGAGAAGAACGCAGAAAAAAAAAAATTGTACTGATTGGCCAATACAGAGTGAAAGCAAGAAAAAGCAACTGTTCAAGGCGAAAGCAGTATTACACAACAAAATACCTTAATCACGACCTAGGATCAAAACCAAAGGTTCATTTTATCTAGCATCTCACCTCCACTTTCACAGCGAATTAAGAACACGAGATGGGCCAGGCTGATCTCAAGCATGCAGCACAATATGAAAAATATTCATGATTCCAATCCCCCAATTGGTGCCACTGGGTATTCCAAGAGGAGAGATATGTTTTCCAATTGATAAATCACATGTGTGATAGAGCAACAGCTCCCTAGCTTTTTCAGCTCACTATATATATTTATAAGAAAATAAGTTGGTTTCCTTTAGAAACACATTATGGTTTTACTTCAGCCAGGTCCCTGGTCCTTCCCTTCCTCACAACCAGGAATGAGAGCCCAGGCACTAATAAACTCACTGTAGCAAAACCATGTGAAGCACACATCTACAGAATTTTTTACTTGGTTTGCCTTGTCTTCGCATCCTCCTCTGAAGACCTTCCAGTTTCTCAAAAATCTACAAAAGCAAACAGATTTTACTGCCAAGTTTTGAGGCTTTTTTCCCCTCTCTGATTTAAGCATTTAATGTAGTCATAACCATAAAAATTCGGCAACTCTTTTGTGTCATAGCCCAAGAGCGGACTGTGGTGACAGAAATCTGGATTCCTCTCTCGGCAAAAATCACGGATCCCTTCTGCAAGCTACATATCTGCAGCAGCACACTGAGACAAGCCAACATCCTTCTCCAGGATTCAGTCTTCCTACTGCATTTGCGAGCGTTTAAGGATTACCTGATGCTTACACCTCTCTCTCTCACTCTTAACAGACCTGCGCAGGAGAGGCCGATGAAGCTATAACAAAGCCTGTATCAAAAGCTACCTTCAAATAGCTCCGGCTGTATATTCAAAAGCACCTGAAGGCATCTTCGGGATACCTGGTGCGTTTAAACACGGCCTGCAGAAAGCGGCCTACCTGTGACCGCTGTAGCCATTCTGCTGGAGGGTAGCAGGCAAAAAGATATCCCTAAAGGAAATCCAAGCCTCCCACCCCAGTCTGTCACAGGGCTGCCGGTCCCGATGGCTGTGCCGCATTTCCTCCCTGACGCCCGGACCGTAACTTGGGAGACAGAAGATGGTCCCGGCTTTTCCCTAGCGTGGCTTACAGGAAGAGAAAACAAAATCCCGGCTCTCTGCATCATTTTTACAGGGCTTTCTGCCTCCCCACATCCCCATTCCTCACCGCGCAGACCCGCATCACTGACGCGGGCCGGCGTTAGACAAAGCGATCCCCCCGACCCCTCGGCGGGCGCGGGGAGCTCACCCACGTGGGACATGGAGACGGTGCTGTTGCCGAAGCGGGCCTCGTTGTAGATGACCACAGCGGCCGCCCGCTTCCGCGCCGCGTTGGTGACCTTGTCCTTGAAGGTGCAGCCGCCGCGGGCCACCAGGGCGATCCAGGTCGGTGGGTCGCCCTCGGTGGGCCCGCGGCCGCCGGGAGGCAGCGGCACGTCGTAGTCGGTGTCGGCGGCGCAGCCCTCCATGTGGCGGGGCGAGGGGCCGCGAGGAATGCCCACATGGCCCCGAGCGCTCTCCTTGGGCGAGCTGTCCCCGTAGCGGCCGCTCTCCGTGTTGCCGCGCACCGTGCGGTTGCTGAGCGGCTCCACGTAGGCCGTGCTCACCCACGCCGTGTACCACTCCAGCGCCCGGGCGCCCGCGCACGGCGGCGGCGGCGCCCCCAGCGCCACCAGCGCCG
>VYZQ01028312.1:11095-33651 GCA_013400655.1 Mystacornis crossleyi
CTCACAAAACCCATCTATTTGCAGACTGTACACTGGTAGAGATAAGCACAGGAGCATGATGAACAGCCATCTAGTGTAGGCTGTCATGTGAATTCAGGAGCTGAGCTGCACTTAGCATACAACACTTACCATCCTCATAGACCAGCTTTGCAGTCTGATTAACCTCGGGTACATCCTGAACTGTTTGCGATGCTGCAACCTGAATGGAATTTGCAGATTAGCCTGAGCTCAAGTCATATATTTCAACCTTAAAAGGCAACAAAACTCTTTAACAATGTAAATGAAATCTACATTACGGGTAGCACACATTAATTCACTTACAGTGCTGGTTCAACAGCCAAAAAAGTAAAAATGACAAAGTAAAATCAGAGAGGCATCTGCTCCAAAGTGGCCCTGTGCCTCCTATTTATTCCTCTTTAAAACTCTGTGGGTGAGCAGACACATTTGGCAGGACAAAGCACTCCCAGTAAGCAGGGACTGACCGGACAGTCAATTCAGGGACTGCTCTGAGCATTGCCAGCGTCGCTGAACAGCAGCTGCATTAAGGTCCCCAGGACAGATCCCATCAGATGCAATCCCAACAGGAAGTGAAGTCTGCAAACAATACCTCTGAACATCCCATGTTATGTAGTTGAAGCTCACCTGGGTGACAAGAATGAAGAGTCTTCCATGCAGACGAGAAAGCTTTTGCAAAGTTTTGACTCTGCTCTCCATCAACTGGTATAACATTCCCAGCTGAGGAATAAGGTCTGGCAACTTGGGAGAAGAGATGGATGAAAAAAAATATGAAGCTGTTAACAAACACATTCCAAATGTTTTTGTTTTTTTAAACTACTTTTGTATGTGTGGGGCAAGCGACACCTGCTTATATTATTCTGGATAGACGGGAGAGCTGAGGGTTCACAGGAATCTCCTGCAGCCTGATCAATTAACGCTTAGCCATGTTTAGAAATACCATCTACTTTGAAAGCACGGCAATTCTTAGACTCCTTTTCCTTTCCAGAGTCACTGCCACGCGCAGGGGTGAAGCACTGTTCAAGTGGGAACTGAGCATACACCCGTGTCCAAATGCAGCCTCAGCAATGTGTGCAAGTTCTGCTGCTCAGCAATCTTACAACCAGAGGCAGGAAGGACCGACAGTGCCCAAATGTCTTTTTCTTAACCCAGCAAGTGCTGTACCCATCATTTGTAAGGCAAGGCTGGACTTCAATCCAGAAGCTACGGCATTACTTCCTACCCTGCCAACTTTGGCACACCCTTACCCTATAAATCTGGCCATGCCCAAGACAGTCTCAATACAAGCATTACCAGAACAAAGAAAACTTAGCTCTGTAAGATCTAGTGACACAGGCTAGATTACTCTTTGGCAGCAATTTTGTTCCCTCTCACAGGTGTGACATAACTTATCTTAGTTTGACTTTGGGATGGCTCTAATTATGTCAGGAATGACTGAGATAAACAATTTATCAGCAATGTGCAGTAGGTTCAGCAAAAGTGGTGGAAGCATAGCTCTCTATACGTTGATTTGGGCACTGCCATAAGCAGAGAGCAGATTCCCCAAGAAAGAATATACATTAATTTAAGCATTTAAATCTGGTTTTATTCAAGTGCATTGACATGTATGAAAAATACTTACTGTAGAAAGGTAGGATGCATGTAGGGTAAAAACAGACTTCAGCCATCGAACCATTACTGAGGCACTGGAAAAGAGAAATAAATTATATTTAAGAGATACTGGCTGAGAGACACCCCTTTCACATTCTAGATGCTAAATAGTTCTATATAAAGTGTCCCTCTTTAATTAGAGAGCAAGATAAATGCAGATGGAAATGTAAAGTTTGGCTATCTCCATGAGGTATGTAAGTTCTTTGTTAGGAAAAGAACACACATTTCAGTGAGGGACTAAACTAGACAAGCTCAGTGGTCTGTGCTTCTGAAATCTTTTATGGATGGTCGCAATGAATAAAAGATCAAAACATGCTACTTTCTTCTCCACCTACAGTGAGGGAATTTATATTTAGAAAAAATAAACCCAAACCCAAACCAACCTAACCCCCACAACTCAGCACAGCCGATCTCAACAAAGCTGTCCTTACAGCAACGTCACAAGATGGACGGGGGAAGCTGGTTTCGTTATTAAACACCACACTACGAGATGTCTAAATACATTTGATCATTAAACAAGCTCTACACCTGAGAGTTACTTTACTTATTGATCAGGTCCATAATGTAAATATTTGGGGTCTTCAGTTACATTCTCAGGGTTACATGCTCATTTCAGGTATCCTTGTCCCTTTTTTATTCCACTTCAGCCACCCTGACAAAGCACTGCTGTAAGTGTTTTAAGTTCCTCTTTCCACCCACAATGAGGTGAGGTTTTACCTCCAGATGGTGCAGTTTAATTGCAGGTACTATAGAAATTTATCACATACATGCTAGGAGGGACCATAACACATATGTGAAAAGTTTTAGGTGAATTAAACTGTAGCTGAGTTGTCTCTTACCTGTACGGGTTGCCCTGCAATCTCTTTGTAAGCTAAAAGGAAAAAACAAAAAAACAAAACACAGTCAGCAATAAGTAACAAACACAGTGAGTTTAAAATGCTATCATTAGATCCATCTGACAGCCCCAATACTGGGGCAGAAAGTTCTCCAGGCATTTGAGGTTTGCTAGGATTAACCGCTGCCAGGCTCCAGAAAACTACACTGCTGGGTCTACCACCCTCTGCATAGGCTGGTAACTTGCCAAAGCTGGGTTTCAGTATTACAAGAAAGCTGGAACTCTTAACATGCAAAATATCCACTGAAGCTTAAACCTGGCAGGAGTAAGTAGGAGGAAACCTTTTCTTTTTCATGTCTGTTTATCTGCTTAGCAGAGCAGTTGTTACAGGGTGGACAAGTTGGGGAAACAAGTGAAAGTAGTATCAGGTAAAGGCCGTTTCACACAACAAATCTCAAGCTTGGGAGAAGAGAGTTTCACAAAGGTCTGACCATCCACTGAGGTTACAGAGTTAAACACTTGCACTTAGATTCCCCGACAAAGGTCCCAGGGAAGAAACACAGCATCTCATTAACATAAGCCTAAGGAGGTGCTGCAAGAACAGACACTCAGCACCAGGCCATCTGCATAATTCAGTTAAGATCAGTACCATAAATAAAAATTAAATCTTATTTGTGGTCAGCACATTAAAATACAAAAGAAATTGCACCATTATCTTATATTACAGAATGTCATTCACATAAAAAGAGCTACTAACCAATGTTCAGTTTTAAAAAATAATGTCCAGTCAAGGCTAATCATTAAAATATTTCCGTCCAAATAAAGAGTTTATTTAATATCTCTGAATAGGCAGTTTAGAAGCCAAATCACTTTTTAAATTACTACTAAATGATGTTTAAGGTTTAAGTACAGCAAATGGACTTTCTGATGTTTCAAATTATCATCCATGTTAGTAGTTGAGAAGAAGATGTAATGGTGATTGTTTGCCATGGACTAAACAAGCTTTTGCTTAATCTCCTCCCTTTCTTTTCCCACATAATCATTCAAGATAGTAATACATGATCTAATGCCCTTCCTAGCTTTGGCAGTGACACTTGGTCCTTTGGTTAAGCTTCATCCAGAAAAGATAAAAAGTAAATTTTTATCTTAAGATTAGAAAATTAAAGATAAAAGATAAATTAAGAAACATTTCAGTCCTCCCACGGTACCAAACCAATGTCAAAAATAAAGAGACATATCCTGGATTTTTAGTAGCTAGAAGGCAAACACATGTGGCTTGTGTGACAGTACAAGAAGTGCAGGCTCTCCTACCTCATGCAGCAGTGGAATGACAGCGTGTATAGGCATTCTGGCAACTGTGTTCTTTACTATAGTTTCTTTTCTTGTGTTAAGCACTTTCTGTTAAAATGAAAACATATGATCAGAGAATAATTCAGCTTTAACATGTGTAGGAGCAATCGGCAAAATCAAAAATTCCTGGCTGTAAATCTCTTTCTACTCCACTACCTTTGTATGCTGAGGATAACAAGCAAAAGGTTTGCCATGAAAAGGAGTTTCATCTTCCAAGTCAGCTACAATTAACAAAATTAGGACACTCAATAAACTCATCTAAAACAATCTAGCATTGCCTCTAGCCCACCTGCCCCATGTTAGAAATGATGCATTACAGGCACATGAAAATCCCCCTTGATGTTTTCTGTTTGACTTCCATAAATAAACGCCCTTCACCAGCATCTGTGACAAGAAATTTCTATTTAGCATCAAATTCTTAGCAGTTCCCCGCCCCTTTACTTTTACATCCTCCTAGTCCAAGTGCAAAGGTAATCTTTACAAGTGAAACTTGTCATCCATTCATTTTTCAAAGAGTATCTACTTGAAAAATGTACCCTCAGGAGACTAAGCACAGATTATGCTCCAGCCCAGGCTAAAGGGAACATGGCTGCATTGGTAGCATCACTTGTAAAACATCTGAACCGTGACATAACAAATTTATCATAAACAAAGCACCTCAAAGTTCATGGACTGACTCAGAAAGTAAGGCAGGCACCAATAGAAAAGTAACACCACCACTATAACTCAGAATAGCACTGCCTTGAGCAGCAAATCAGCAAAAAGCAGCTGGGAAAAACAACAGGTTCTGAACTGTTCAGCCTCCACGGCTTTCAGGAAGGCTCCCCACCAGTCCCAGAGAACAGATTAAACAGCACACGCTGAGCTTGCAAGACTTACATTTAAGATTTCTGCATCATTGCTTTCCAAGCCCTGAACCAGCAGCACGGCAAAGCTGTCTGTTTGGGGAAGGCCACCTGGAGTTTTGACTTTGCTCACATCAATATCCAATGCCCCAAGGCGCTCCTCAATGCTCTCCTACAGAAGGGAAATAAGGGCAGTGCTGCGTCAGTGCAGTTTCTCACAAATACCAGCTGAAAGCAAAGTGCCTAACTTAGAGCATTCCTTCAAATTCTGCTGGAAAAGAACATAAATTTTGCATATTTTTTTCAATGCAATGACAGAAAATAACATGAGAGAAGAAAAGCAGATGAAGTTTTGGCTGAAAAGCACTAATATATCTTGGCACAGGCAGCAACAAGCATGTGACAAAGTTCTGCAACAACCTGGCAAAACCACAGGCAAGGCACAGAGGGCCTGAAGGAAGGAAAGGTTTCGAGCAGGGGGAAGTCTCTTTCAGACAAAAATATGGTATCATTAACCTTTCTTCCACAGCAAACAAAGCAAATTCAAGTTCACCTAAAGAAGGTATAGCGATTTATGGTTCTAGTTTCTCCATTCTTGCTGAGTTTGAAAGAAGAAGCCCTTTACCTCTGTCTCTCCTGGTTTCCTCTTGTTCTTCTTTTTCTCCTTTCCCAAGGCTGGAGTTTTGACAGCTGTACTATGTCCTGGAATGCCAGGCACTAGAACTTTGGTGTCCGCGTTCACAACAGGTGTCTTTACCTAGTACACGGAGATAACCACATTTCCATGAATTCCTAATACCTTCAGCTTTCTTCCAATTTAAAATATGGATTTTATTCTGAGACTCTCACATATATGGTAAAACCAGCCTGACACAACCCATTTTCTTGACATAAATACTAGGCAAATCCAACATATTTAAGAGAATGAATAACCTCAAGAAACAGACAGCTAATCTTCATCATTAACTAAAGCAATGGTCTCTTTGGAATCACCTGTGAACCATTTTTCTTACAAGCTTTTGCCGTAACATTCACGGAAGTGTTTGTATCTAACAACAAATATTTGGATGTTTGTTAGCAATAGACACCACCTGTGCTAATAGTCAGCCCCATAAACCACATGCAGATCTAATTCAGCATCCACGAGAAAGCAACTGACCACAAAAAGTAGCACAATGTAACAGCAAAAGGCAGTCACTATTCACTTCAATCCCAACTCTTTTCTTCTAGAGATTGCTCAGACAGAACTCAGCTGTCTGAATTAGGCTGCAACCACGGTGACAAAAAGAGACACCTTAGTTTATACCAAGCAAGCTAAGGTATCATCTTCAATGAACACAAAGGAGATGGAATTTTGTATTTAACAACCAAAGGCTCCCCTGACTCACTGAGGATGTAAGGCAGTGCGCCACTTCCAGAATATCAAAAATGCTATCTGCTACTTCCAGAATGCTTCTTTAACCACAGCACTTGTACCCAGGCCTTTTTTTCGAAGTACCTCTGAAGTGATAAAAGTATCAGCTACTACAGCGAGCAAAGCAACTTCCAATTTCCAAAAAGCTGATTTTCGGCATCAAGAATTTGATCATAGAACGCCAGCGGTGATAAAATACTATCCCCTTAGCTCATCACACTCATCACTGACCTTCTCTCCCACACGGCATGCTCAGACAGCCAAGAGAAATGCGTCTTCACTGGAATTCAGCAAAAAGCGAAACCAAGATGGGTATCATCACTGCACGCCAGGGAGGCCCTATACCTGTCCCTGCAGTTCAGCTCTGCCACCCACCAGCTCCAGGACTGAGGAATGAGAACAAAACCCTGCCTGGCTGGTGGAGCAGCCCATCCAGTAGGTAACTAAAGGGTCAGAACAACAGCGCTGTCTGCTCACTTCACTGATACTCCGAGCATTTCAAATCTTCACGGCCTTGAACATGCACAGTGATTAACAACTTTACAGCTTGTCTCTTAAACACCCAGGGGATCCTGCATAAGAGAACGCAGTGGCAAGAGGCCTCAGTGGACACTGCTGCCATGTAAGTGCCAAGCTCACATTCCCAGGTCCCTGTGAGTAGGAACACATGAAGGCCACATTAAGAAAGAGCGAAAAGGACTTGCCCCTTAAGGTTCCACTACGTTTTATTTAGACTCTAAAACAAAGTCATCCCACCTTCACCCCAAACTATCAGGGTCAAAGAGGCTGTACTAACCAACAGACTCTAAGGGAAGGACTGATCTTAGGCAGAAAAACCAATCAGATCTGTCTCTCAAGCAGACCTGCTGAGCTACAGGAAGGCCACCGCGTGCTCTCGCACACGCCAGGACACAAAGCAGCCACGTTACCCGCACCTGCCTGAGTGCTATGGACATCCGTAGCTACCTCTGCAGCTCTGAACAGGTCCATCCAGAAATCCCATCTCATTTTAAGAGAGCAGTGAATTCTATGTACTTCATTTCTGAAGTAAAACAAGAGAAGCAACAAAATCACACTTCATGCAAAGCTCACCTTTGTTAGAGCAGCATCTGTTTTAAGTGACAGCACTTTCTGGATGTCCCGTACCAAACATATGTGGGATTCACTGGTGTTCAAAGACTAAAAGGACAGGAACAAAACCAGTTAATATATTTGACACTCACACCTGTGATTCATTATGCTACTGAAAGATGAGAACAAATTCCAATGGTATAAATTAGAATAAACTTTCTTTTCTCTAGAATAGCAGTTCCTTTGCATATCTGCCTTTTGTTACCAGATCTCTATACTCTCCAAGGAAGTTTACAGAGGTAAACTGGAACTGTATTAAAACCAGTTTCAGTGGCCTAACTCAGCAACAGCTGAAATGGCAAGAAACAGTCAACAATGATATCAACCTGTATTCCAGCTGAAAAAATGGAAGAATACAAATCGCCTTTCCAAACAGCTCTGAACAGTCACAGCTCCCAAAACAAGGGCAAGGAATATGTTTTGTATTGTTATACAATTTCGAAAACAGTAAAACCAAAAATAATAAAACCAAAAATGTCTCCAACTGAAAGCAGTATGCAGTCCATATTACAGAATCCAAACCCTCTCTGGTAAGTTCTACATACCACTTTCTCTATGATGGGCTGTAAGGTGTTCCCATACACCAGCAGCAGAGACTGTTTGTCTGCACAAAACGCAGCTGCTAAAATAGGGACTGGTTTCGGTGTGGAGTCCCCATCATTCCCAGGTGTTGCTATCTGGATAGTACAGTTTGATGTTAAGGGTTTTTTGCAGTAACTGGGATAAAAAAAAAAAGAAATTCAAAAATTCCAAGATGTTTAGCTTGAATACTTCAGTATCTTGTACATATAAGTATCTTTCATTAGCAGCTCCTCAGCAAACTCAGCCATTTTACACCTTTTATGGATGGCTGAGATGAGGCACAGAGACACAAAATGTGAGTTAAAGCCACAGATAATATCAAAGTGCAACACAGTCCCCAACAAGTGAGTTCTCCAAAAATGTGTCCAGTAACCCAAGACAAAGCAGCAGCTGGAACCTGGATCACGAGCATATAAAAGAGCTTAAAGGCAGCAGCATAACAAAACTGAACTTTGCCTCACAGTAACCCCAGACTTTTCCCAAAGACACCCTCAAGATAAATCCTAACTTACCCATTCAAGATATGTTCAAATAAATGCAACTGCCCATCTCTGCACACAACTGCTAATTTCACAGGCTGAAAGGAGGCACAATAAGAGAGTTTCATTAGAACAAAGAAAAACCCTCCTCGAAGTTCAGGACATCAAGAGACAGTTGTATGGCTGCAATTCGACTTTTTGCAGTATTTAAGAACATTACAGTGAATCTGTAAGGAAGATCAAAGACGTAACAACTCAGGAACGTTCAGTACAAGTGTCAGAAGACTAAAAGGATAACTCACAACTGTATTTATCCTGAGTGAAAAGTTTGCACAGTAGCAGACACATGTCTAGAGGCACAGGTCTGCAAAGACACTGACGCTGTGAATATGCTAAGAGGAAAGAAACTGAGATGACTCCTCTGAGAAACTAAATGATGGGTACATTAGAGAATTCTCTCCAATACATGCAGGAAGAGGGAACTGGAAACAGTGGAAAAATATAGCATGAAATTCTGCTTTGAGAAATGGAATTTAGAGGCAGCAGGAGAAAAAGGTTTTAAATAATTACAGAAACAGTTTGTGAAGATGTGTCACATTCACACATTTTTCACAAGGCAACTACTTCGAAAGACTTGTGCTTGTTAAAACTGAGAGACTTGGCAAATGCACACTGCTACTTTAACTCATTCAAAGCTAGTTGATTCCAAATGCAGTTACACTGCCAAAACCACTTGAAATCGGAAAAAAAAAGGACCATACCCAAAACAGATTTTTAGAAATAATTTCTTTTTGTGGTTTTTTTTGCTGCCAAGTTCTAACAACCATTTTGATTACTAACTTGTTCTAAATAGGAAACAACTGACATTTCCACCATCATGAACAAAATTTCTGAAAAAAACCACTGCATTTGCACTTAGTAGCTTTGAAAAGGAGTACTTCAAACTACCAGCTTTATAAATGCACCTGTAATAAACATCCTTACACCCATGAATTCACATTTAGATCTCACCTCTGCGTAACAGAACCCAAATACAAACCAAGCCTCTTTCTCTACACCCTTAAAAGGAAACTCACGTAATAAGTGAAAATTGTTGAACATATTTGGTTACAAACTATGGCTCTTACCTCTTCTTTGACTTCTGATACAGTCAGGTCAACAAAAGTTGGTTCATCTGTTACTGTGAAAGCCATCACAGCATTCTTTTCTTTCCTATCTGATCTGATCTGCCTGGAAGACACAGAAAGTACACATTATTTACCACAGCACAAACAGCACCCTCTGGACCAGACAAGCATTACAAAGCCTATAAATCTCTTGTAAATGTGGTGATATCTACCATATCCAAAAGCACCACGCTGATATTTCAGTGTTCAGCTTAGAAAATGTTCTAACTTCCAAGAGCAAACTAACTCTCGAGTGAAACTGAGCAAGAAAACTCTGCATAAACCTTAAAATAAGTGCAAAGAACAAAGAAGTTTATTACACAGTTATGTTCTGGCACATACTAATGATACAAATGGCAACTGGAAGCATGCTCAGACACAGCCAAGGAAAATCTCGTCTTCACTCAACAATCAGTGAGTCGAAACCACCATTAAAGAGATCATCACTGCATTTTTCCAGAGTGCCCCTTCTGCTTTACCTTGTTTAATCACTATCACTTGATGAGTCTATGCTCAATACTGATCAGTCACAAATTATGAAAAGCTTACATACCACACACTCAATAATCGGTCGTGTATTGCTCCAGACAAGAAATAAAGTCCTGTAATTCCATCAAAGGGTTTACTTTCATTCACAGGTTTCACTGTGGTAAACATTAATGATGACACTGATGTAGCATGGCCTGTGAAATGCTAAGAGAAAAAACAGGATCTTTCCATCATTGTTGTAAGCAGTCATATGGCAAAAATCAAAACATTAGTTAACAAAGAACATTAGGAAAGATTCAAGCGTTACTAAGTCAACAAGGATAGCTCAGTGGTTTTTAACTAGTGATCAGTTTTCCTGCATTTCTGTATGTCAAGGAAGCTTTTTCTGACCTAACAGGTATTTATCAGCATTTTAAAAGTTAAATGGGGAATCAAAGGCAAATTCACTGGGACTAAATCCATGCAAAAGAAATCACATCCAACTATACTGCTGTTGCTGTCACAAAGCACTCCCCTCTGCCCCCCCAGTTTTACACTTCAACCTCTCCAATGGAACTAGATTCACAGTTTCATTCTCAACTTTTAACAATGGACACACGTGTGCTGACACTAAATTTGGGCGACACACCACCCCCAAGGGCCCCCCAAAAATTGGTTCTTCAATCCACAGATAGTGGTTTTGGTCATTATAGAATGCAGACATACATGGTAGCTGCCATGTGCCAGCAAGCCCACAGTAACAGCACATGTGTACACACTCACCTGACAGCAAGTACCAGGAGATTCAGAGACTATCCCTGTCCTGTCTGCTAGCAGGCAAGAGAACACGGCAGCATTCACGGATCAGCTAAAGCATGGCCATTTGCTCAATGTCTGAGCCCTGCTCAGAGAACAATAAGGAGTTGCTCCTATGCCTTCCAACTGTTTCAACAGCAAAACTGATAATGCCACCAGTTACATGAAGTTTAGCAAGGAAACTCGAAGGCTTTGTGGAGGGACTCATATTAAAACCCATGCCAGCAGTAACTGATACGATGGTGAACTGGGTTCTCCTGACAGAAGGGTATCAGACAGTGACCCAGTTAAAAAGAACAGCATCCATCTTTCTCCTACAGCCTTGAGAAAGGATGCTGGCAGCATGCTCAGAAACAAGAATTTAATGTCCTCATTTAATTCTCAGCAAGCTGAAACCACAGTTTAGGGTACCATCATAGTGAAAGTGTCCAGCAATCCCAAAACTGCCCAACTGTATCCTTACACAGAGTGAAATTTCCAGATGTGTGATCAGGAAACACTAGATAGGTAGTGTTACCAGTCAAGAAGGGCATATTTTTGCATCTAGTTTAACAGAAGTACAGAAGTACTTACTCTGTAGACTTCTTTGGTCTCCAAGTCCCACAGTTTTATAGTTCTACCAGCTGACAGCAGCATTTTTCCATCTGGACTGATGCATAGACAGGTGACACTGCTATTGTCGCCTTTCCACTTACTAGAATTGGGATGGAGAGTTTTTGTACAAAAGGAGAAAGGTGGAGAAATACAAAAAACAGTATTCATTAGAATAATCTCAAAACCACCATGATGGAAAATTTAGGGCAAAATTTAACAACCAGTAATGTAAGTAGTCAAAGAAGAGGTCAAAGCTGTTCTGCTTCTGCACTTCGCCTTCAAATTAGCTTACAAAAAAACCCACAACTCAAAAATATAAAGCCATTCAATACTGAACTGTTGACTTCTTTTTTGACATCTGCTTATTCTGTTCTGAATTCCTTTCAAAGTTTTCTACTTCTGAAAATAGGGCAAGAAGAGCCATACCATTTTCAAAACTTCTCTATTCACCAACCCATTCAGAAAGGCCTTCTCAGCACTAAAATTTGGACTTTCAAAGCCCACTCAGTTACTGGCCCTCCTCCCAAGTCTCTGAATGTCACTGACAATAATAAACTTCACCTTAATGGCCTATGGTTCAAAGCACTACTTAAAAACACAAAAAAAAAGGGGGGGGGGAAAACAAAGATGCTGTCATGAAAAGCCTGAATGTGCTTTAAGGAAATATTGATACTATGTGTTTCTCACAGGACAAAATTGCAAGGAAAGCATTAACACAAATCCTTTACACTTAGGAGGTAGCCTGCAACACACCACGTTTTGATTGTAAACAGCCTTTCTGGAAATACTTCCAAATAATTTTCACATGCCCAAGCAACAACTCTTCTGTTTTCTAAAATAGAGATCATTTACTGTATCACTTTTGATAGAAGCTGAAAATTTTACAGCCCATAAACCCGAAAAACAATGTTGCACCTCAGAGAGAGTATGACAAGATTTTATATGCTCTTCTGATGACAAGGTCATGACTAAGAATATAATAATGTAAACCAAGAAGGTATTTTTAAATGTACTAAAGAGACAAGTCTAAACTAGACTGCAGAATATAAAGCACAGCAAAAATCCCTTGGTTTTCACTTCGGATATTCTTTATATAATGTTTACAGGAAACAGTTTTAAACAGGATCTCTTTCTTAAACAGGAAAGGACATGTCCACAATGCCTCTAAGTAAGAGTATTTAAAGACATGAAAAAGGTACAGAGAGACAAGAAGTCATCCAGAATATTTCAGTCTACCTCTCTACAACATCTTGTCCTGCCTCTTCAGAGACTCTCTCTTCCCCAACAGCTTGTCCCTCTGCCAGAGGTTTCATGTGTGCTGCACACACCTCCCAAAGTGGCCCTGTGGAGTACTCCTACAGTAGCTAAGAAAGTCAAACCTAAAGCCACACGGTTTCAATTCCCTTCCTAGCAGTCTATACCTCTCTAGGAACATGTCTAGAAGCCTGCAAAGCAAATTAAAAAAATTTAATACTTCTCTACCCCAGGAGCAATGATCCTGATTTCTCTGTGAGTTACACAGATATTAATTTCCAGGTCCTGACAGGTGTTAAGGAGTCTCACGTGTACACTGGGTGTGAGCAATTATTGTGGATAATTTGTTCCTTCTGGTAGGTAAAATTTTAGGAGAACTGATTTCTTCTACCCTTTCCAACTTGAGTTACCTTAGGGATGACTCGTAACATTACCACAGAAAATTTTCAGGTAAAAACCATGATATTACACTGCTCTTGTACTTTCAATCCATACGCTCTGTGAATGATTTTCCATTGCCATCTTTAAAATGAAGGAACACAATGCCTCAAATTACATTTCATAATCACAGCTGCCTCACTCCATGGTCCCTGGTATGAGACAGGGGCAGAGGGAAATATCCAAGAAGTATGACAGCAAAAACTCTCACTTTTCCTGAGAAAGCAGCATGGCTGGGAGCTGGGACCCATCCCCAGTACTCGTACAGGAACACACACACTATGGGACACAAACAGGGTGAATCAGATGTCCATGGGCAGCTTCAGAGCTCTGATCTCACTGGGCTCACAGAACAACAGTGGGACGCCTTGCAAGACAAGGACCTTCAGGAAGGCACTTCAGCAATGACGTACCAGCAAGGCAAAAAGAAGAGGGGTTTCTCCATAGAAAAGTGTAACATGAATGCATGAACTTTCCTTTGAAACAGGGAAAGGGACAGAACTTATGCACAGAAGGAGAATCAAGGAAACAACAGGGAAGGTTATACAGCAAATCCACCTGGAAATTATTTCCAGGCACTGAAAGGTCAAAAAAGTGTCTGGCACATCCAGCACAGAATTACAAATGGCAAATTCTGTCTAACCAACCCGACTGCCTTCTTAATGAGAGAACTGCCTTGGTTGATGAGGAGAGACACATCTAAGCTGACTTCACCAATGCTTTTGACAAGGTCTCACATAGTATCCTTGCAGCCAAATTGGAGATACATAGCCTGAATGGATGGTCTCTAAGGGGAGTAAGGTCTGGCTGCATCACTGAGTTCAAACAGTTGTGATCGCTGGTATGAAGTCCAGCTGGTGGCCAGGTACTGGTGTTACTCCCTAAGGACATCCCAGTACTGCTTAATATCCTCCATAACTGCCCAGGTCGTCATTAATGATTTCAAAACAGGACAGAATGCACACATAACTTCACACTCAATCCCAAATTAGGGAGAGCAGTTGATATCCTGGAGGACAGGGGTGTATTCAGGGGCATCTCAGCAGGCCTGAGAAGAAACAGGCATGTCAGAATCTCAAAGCTTAAGAGGAAAATGTAAAGTTCTGCAGGTGAAATGGAAAAATTCCAGTAGAGGTTGAGGGTAGCTACAAAGTAGTTCTGCAGGAGAGAGACTTGCAGTGCTCACAGTAAAGCTGAGCACGAGCAAGCAGGGAGTCCTTGTGGCAGTGAGGTCAGCTGTGTATGATCTGCATTAGCCAGAGTGCTGTCAGCAGGTCAAGGACTGTGACTACTGTGCTCTGTGCAACTCTTGAAACTGCACCTGAGAACTACATGCAGTGGGACAGTACAGCAGAGCCACTGACATGGCAGATAAACCCAGTGGAGGGCCATGAAGGCACCTGAGGGACTAGAGCACGTCAGGAAGAGAGAAAGGTGAGGGAACTGGGAGTGTTCAATTCTAATAGAGAAGGCTAGAGGGAGATTTTACAGCCATCTTCTACTTTACAGAGGGTCTCAACATAATACAACCTAAGGATGCATCTCTCACCTAGGGATACCAAAGGGGCTCCTGATGATGGGCTGCCTGCAGTGCCCATGCCAAGCTTAATAAAACCAAGCGCGCTGGCAGTAATAACCCAACAGTAGGAAATTTCACAAAAAAAGAAACTATCAAGAGAAGCATCAGTGGGTCATCACACAGTAGGCTTTTATTAAAGAGAAGTCACCAGGATTGTTGATAGAAATCTTGGTCTCTTCTTTAAAATTTAAAAACAATTTCACCTTATTACAAAAGAAAATAAGTGCCTATACCAGACATTTTGTTACTCTGCTCGAAGCTCAGTTTTGCTCAACAGTACTTTTAACAGTAGCAGCCGGCTCAGACAGCCAAGTGGAAGCGTCCCCACTGCACATCAGCAGCAAGCGAAACCAAATGGGTTATCATCACAGCAAGGCCCTTTGAGCAAAACTGGGTGCATGTAGCAGGCTTTACTGGAATGAGGTCTTCCAGTATCTGCTCAAGGATTTTTTAACTAGAATTTAGTTTTTTCAGCATTTAGTGGGACTTTTAGTCTTTCAGTCTCACTAATAGTTAGCATGGAGAGATCCAAGCCCCTCTCAGAACAGTTTCATCTAGTCTTTCCCATACACAGAGAAAGATACCCAATTATGACAATTATGCTTTCATCCCTTAATACAACCACTTCCAATCTCAGAAAAATAATAGCCAACATTCATTTTGTGGGCATGAAGCCTGGAAAGCAGAGCACAGCACTTCCAAAACCCGCGAGGGAGAAAACACACAAAAGCAAGTGTGAAAAAATTCAACCAAAAAGCAGCACTACTCACCACTTTACTTTGCAGGTCTGTGCGTTCCATTCCACGATGTGTTTGTCATCTGAACAGCTATACAAGCAGCAGTTGTCTTGATGCCATCTCACACAGTTCACTCTACTGTCGTGACCACCATCCTACAAAAGGGAACAGAGGGTGAACTCACTGGAGTAGTCTTGACAACTGAGTCTTCCCCACAGCAACAATGTGCACGAGGTGGTCTTTCGAGAACTGAATTCCAGTCACTGGCATCTTGAAGAGTGTGTGTGGTTTTAAAGAACATACATATACAGTTACATAAATTAAAGATATTTTATGTTTTGATACATACAAAAGTATTTTGGCTTGGCTTATACAGCCTAGAGAAGAGGAAATGTTGTCCACAGATTCCTCACATGGGGAAGCAGAGGGGCAGGCACTGATCTCTTCTCTCTGGTGGACAGTGACAGAACCAAAGGGAACGGCAAGAAGCTGTGTTGGGAGAGGGGGAGTTAGGGTGGATATTAGGAAAAAGTTCTTCACCCATAGGGCACAGGGTCCCCAAGGAAGTGGTGACAGCCCCAAGCCTGCCAGAGTTCAAGAAGCATTTGGCCCATGCCCTCAGGCACACGGTGTGACTCCTGGGGCTGTGCTGTGCAGGGCCACGTGGAAGCCTAGAAGACAGTCTAATGTGTATGTGTCAAACACTGACAGCCAGACAGCCACGGAACCAGCCCAGGATTGTTGGTAAGAACACACTGTGGGAAGGAACAGGACACGGCTGGAGGAGGGGGCCATGCGAAGGCAGGACAGCGCTTTCCTGGTCCATCCTTGTTCTGGCTTCTGGTGATCAGCATAACACAGCACAGCGCAAGTGCAGGAATGACTCAAGAAGTGGGCCTGGACTGCTGACAAAAGGCTCCCCCAGTAGGGGGGTGATCAAGACCACCAAAGACCCCCAAAGCCCTCCAGCCCATTTCCAGAAAGGTCTAGAACACACTGCACATGGTAACTAATTCACATAGAAAGTGAGAAATTTTGTTCCAGGGTGGGCAGAACTTGTCCCTAGAAAGGTAGCCTCACAAAGCCTGAGTGACACCCCAGGACACTGGACACCCCATCAGGTTTGATGCTGGAGCCAGTACTAGTGATTTTTCTTTCTTTATTCCTTCTTTTCTCTCTCTCTCTTCTCTTTTACCCTACCCCTTATTCAAAACCCACTACTGTGCATTTATATTAGAAGACACCAATTTCCATGCCAAGTGTATAATTTACTAATGCAACTTTGTAGATTTTGTGGAGGCTGTGATTTTTTTTGTCATTCCTTTTTGACCACAAGCATCTACACACCTGCATGTTCCCTTCACTTTCAGGATGGGATGCCACCAGAGAGGAGGTGGGCTTTGATGATCCCTTCCAACTGAGGATATTCTATGTTTCTATGATTTTTTCTAGCACTTTAGAGTTAAAAAAAAGAACAACAACAAACTATTGTCCTCCCTGCTATTTTTATACACACAGCCAAACAAGGCTAACAGTATGATATCTGCTCGAAGGAAAGACTAGCCACAGGTGTCTTGCTGAAGTCATCTATGTGCCTCCTTCTTTAAGGGCACTCAGAGGTGAGCAGCATTCACTTTGTATCAGCATTCAAAGCAGACCATCATCAGATCAGAAGACCCTGTAAGTCGTATCACTTCTCTTAACAACCAAAATCTCTGCAGCTCCAAATATAACCTTGAATTATTTATGAAAATATTTGATGGAATCTATTTCACTACTTGGATTGTAATAACCTGCTCAGATTACTCCCAAAGGTATCGCTGCAAATGAGCTTTGAGCAAGACAAACTACAGTGCAGCAAGATATTCTGTTCAGTAAGGATAGCTAAAAATAAGACCTCTTATTCTAAAAGGAATAATCTTTTAATTCAAGCTATATGTAAAAAAAAAAAAAGTACTCATAACATCTGCTGTCTTCTATTGCAAAAGAATGTTTTCAAACCAACTACAACTACGCTTTTCAAGCATAGTTTTTGCATATAACAGAGTTGATATTCATTAGCTACTGTCACTTGCATGCATCTTAATTCTCAGAAATTACTGCTTTCCAATTCATGTATGTTTATCACCCTACCTACAACTTAGAGAGTTTAGAAGCAAAAGTATACCCAAATATTTCAAAAGTATTGCACAGCCATTCATATGGCTTCATTTTACTTGTTATGTAACCCACAATTAAAACAGAGGTACTTGGGAGCTCGTAAAGGCAAAATGAAAAGTCAGTGTGTATTGTTTAAGAAAGATCATGTGCTGAGAGAGCTCAGGAGTTTCCACAAGGGAGGTAAATTTACAGTAGAGTCCATCAGTGCGACACTTGCCCAAGTGTTGATGAGTTCTGCCCTTCTCTCCCACAGTGCCGTGCAGGAACTGAGGGTATGACAGTCCCACCGAGGATTTAACTCTCCAGTGAGGCATTTCATCATTACTGTTATTTTTAATGTAAAGTAATAAACCCATGGACAGCATTAAGGTATTGCACTAAACTCAGAAGAAACAAAGATTTTTCAGCCTAAACTGACTGAAACCATCAGTGTTCAGTAGCATGTGATGAAGAGTGCATTACTTACTAGCTTGCTCTGTAATTCTCCTTTTACTGTGCTGTACAACAAAATGCTACCAACTGCTGTACCAATAGCCAGGATATCTAACTGCTTGTCCACTTCTCCAACTTCAGACTTCCGCTTTTTCCTCTGGGGGCCATCCTGGAAAATCAAAAGAGAGAAACTGTGAAATAAATCAGTCTGACTGGCTCATCTCAGTGTTAAAGCAGAGGGAAGAAAAACCTTAAGAGAAGTCTGAAACCCAGACAGCCAGCACAAATGCTAAGACCCAAAACGAACACTGAAGTGTACAGAATCCTAGAAACTCATCTTGTACCTCCATGTACAAGATACCAAACTTGCTATGACTCACTTGGAAACACCTGGTGGAGACCATTTTATTACCCTCCCAACCACATGCATGTGGGAAAAAACACATTTAAGTTTTTCACAAAGTTCCTGTCCAAGGGGCAGAAGTAAAGATTAACACATTCGGAATACTTCATCCACAAAATGGAAACACTTGATCACGATTAGTTTTTTTCTCATAAGGTCATCAAAAGAGTCTTGAAAATCTGAAGCATTCATAATGCTCCTTAAAAAGAAAGTGCTACCCCATTCTACAGAGGAAAGTGACTAGGACTCAAAGGAAATTGCTCTGCCCTTGTGTGCACCAGAGGTCCTCATATGATCAGGCAATTCATAAGTCTTCACTCTCTTGCTCTGCAGGTGCTGTCAGCCATTTCAAGGCGGGATTTCACTGTCTCCCTTAACCAAGAACTTGAGAATGCAGATCACTGGGAAGGGGAGAAGGAATAAAACTGGTTCTTAAACATGTGAAACTAAAATAAAGAGGGCAGAAGAAGCCATTACATTTATTCTCACTGGGTTAATCACTAATTGCACGCACACAAAAAAAAAAATTTAAAAAAAACTGTTTAAGGACATGAAAAGAAAAAAAATAACTAATCCTACTGATTAGTTTTTAAATTGGACCTTGGTAAGTCTCCTTACATTTGTTACATCACAGCAAAGCATTCTCTCCAATTTAAAAGTTACACACATCCTAATGCTTCCTGTACACAACAAATCAATTTGCACTGACCAGCAGCCTGAAGAAGCACAAGGAGACTGATAAAATGTGAGCAACCAGCTCTGTTCAAGTTCCATGTGGTAGCACAAATAATTTCTACTCAGGTCCAGAAATATAATGACAATCAGTTGTGGTAGTTTTCACCACAACTAAGATAAAAGTTTGATATTGAAGGATAAATACTTTGGTTCTTTGAAGCAGGAATTTCTGTTCCTTCTGTATTTAACAGAGATAACACCTTCTGCAAAGAAAAGTGTTTTGGTTTAGGCCAAGAAATACCAAATTGCCATAAAGATAACTTTTACATCAGAGGCAAACTCTTAAGAAAAGAGATTACACTGGGGGTTTTTGCAAGTATTTGTTTAGGCTTTATCTTTCCTGGGAAAGAAAAGTATTTACAAAATACTAAAAAACAGATGCTGAGAAACCGTCAGAATCACAAAGCACAACCGAGTAAATCAAGCAGGTTTTAAGACCACATATGATGAAACACTAAACCAGTATATTTTTGGCAGCAATGGCAACTAATTGAAACTGCTGTCTGACATGCAGAGACAAAGGCCACAGAGTGGAGATGCAAGTACAATTCATGTGTTTTCTGGTACTTTTCGATCTCTTTATGTAGCGTTCCTAATTACCCCACACACCCCCCCTGCAAAGCAAAACCAAACTTAATAACAGACTTTATTCTCTTTCCCTGAATAAGTCTTTCAACTAAGTCTTTTCACCCTCCATTTCAGTTTGCTACAGCAAATTTCCTTGGAACAACTCAAAGGCACAACAGAATTCCCACAGGTGCACAGTTATTTTCAGGGTCAAGAGAATCAAGGGGCAGCGAAGGTTTCTCTATTTTTTTTTCCACATGCATTTGCATTTCTCTACTGACCACCCCTTATCAGCAATATGAATGGAGCATTTTGTCAGAAAGTTCTGCATGAAGAAATGTCAGTGGAAAATTCAGACACCTGTTAATGTTTGAGATGATTTGATAAAACACTCTAAGAACTTAAAAAAAAAAAACAAAAACCAAAAAAAACTTCCCTACCCTGCACTGGATTAGTACACAGAGAGACTGACAACTGCACTTAACATCCATGTGGGATTCTCTC
The DNA here is from genome assembly GCA_013400655.1 of Mystacornis crossleyi. Taxonomy (NCBI): domain Eukaryota; kingdom Metazoa; phylum Chordata; class Aves; order Passeriformes; family Timaliidae; genus Mystacornis; species Mystacornis crossleyi. The sequence goes on from VYZQ01028312.1 coordinate 31,250, forward strand.
ATGGATCAGGATCTTAAATGGAAGAGCACTCTGTTGTCATGGACAGGACAGGATAAGTATCAGTTTCCTTGTTACTTGATTTCTTTTTCAGATTTAAGGAAACTAAAGCTTATTTAGAAATCCTTCAAATTTGTCTGAAAAAAGCACAAAGTTTTAATTAGTAGAGATGGTTAAAAGAAGTTATTTGACAAGGAACTGTGCACACATTTTTCCATAATGTTCTTCCTCGACTAGATAAGCCACTGAGACTTTCTAAACAGAAATCTGCTGCTCACATGTGAAATAAAGCACTTCAATCACTGAAATAAGGAGAAATCTAGAGGTCTTGACAGTTGTCAGAGCAGTTGCAGCTGGGTGTTTTGCATGTTGGAGGTCCACTCTTGCACAAGACACCACGTGGAGCAGGAGGTGATGAACGCTGCACACAGGAAGCACTGACACTGGAAGCACATGGGCAGGGAGCATCCCAGTAAAGCCACCCCTGCATCAGCAGCTCCAGAGCCCGCAGTTCAAAGCGTGATTTCTAATATTCCCCTGTAACACATGGCCTCCATTAACATGGCAGCAGTCCAAAACATACGGAGTTTAAGTGCAGTTTGGCCAAACACCATTTATCACTATCTACTGGCAGAGTTCTACCCCTGAACCCCAGTTACTAGAACTGCCTAGACAGATGTCAACTCTCCAGGAACAAAAAAAAAAGAGACTAATGTCAGAGAAAACACATTTAATAAAACGTTTTTGGCAGAACCATCACAATTTTAGTTCTACAACTCAATCTAAGGAAAAAAATAATGACTTATAAAAGTTTTATGGCACAATTATTCCAAGAAACAGTACATTTCCCAGCTCCACTTTAAAATGTACCAGCTTGCAAGCAGGGGACAGGATTCAAACTACTGGAATAACTAGAAAGCACTGAGAGGAAGCTAAGTGCTGTCTGGTTAAGTCCATTTTCATATAACCTTAAACAAGGTTAAATTCAAAGATCTGTGGGGCTTAGGAGTGTGTCTCTAGAAAAGGTTATCTTTTTTTAAGTTTTAAAAGGCCCTCAGAAACCTCCTGTGCTTGACTTACAGCACCACAGCAGTGCAGTGTGTCAACTTTAGTTTTATTCCACACAGAACAGATTAACTCCGTTTTCACATGCCAGGTTAAGTGAATTTAAGAGCAGAGAACCTATACAGCTTTGCAACTAATGCACAGATCCTTTTAAATTCAAAGTTAGGTGACAAAGGAACAGGTTCAGGCCCTTCTAAAACTGACTCTTTCTACCTCATTTGTCACATGACCTGCAAGTTTTCAAAGTTCAGGGACTAAGATGCTCAGCTGTGCAAAACAAGACATGGCCCTGCTTTGGCTTGATAATGTGTTTTAAGCATTCTGAAATAGCCCTAACAGCATTTCAAATACACTGAGTTGCTGAAATACCAAAACAAACTTCACAAAGCACCCCCTACTTCTTATGAGAAAGGGGGTGGATTTCACACACTTTATCCAGGTTTTGCATTTTTTTTTTCCTCACAAAATGGCATGTTCCCACTAAGGAAAATGGCATTACTTCAACACAAAGAGGATAAAAAGGTACCCCAGTACCTTATATATAAGTATATAAATACTCCAGATATTTTCAGGTTTGGTGTTCACCTGAGGTGAAGTTAACTAAAACTTGATCAAGGCGGAGAACATCCAAGTGCTCCTAATGCATGCTGAGAATAAAACTACTGAATACCTTCCTGCAGGATTCCTGGACTCAGGAAGATGAATCACAGGGTAGCACCTCGCACGGGAGTGCTTCCAAGGGTAAGGAAGTGTGGAGAGATACTGCCTTTACTGGAAAGTGAGCTAAGTGGGCGCACAGCAGCCGACCTGCTCTGCAGCATCACCTTTACAATTAAGGCATGACGTGCTATCAAGTAACATACCTCGCTCCTTCAAGGAAGGCTTCTTCCACGCAGATAATATGAGAGACAAATAGTTTCACACAGTCAGTGCTTCTGCCGAATTTTTTTGTTTCAAAAAAACACAAAACAAAGCCTCCAGAGCCGCTTCCCCCACCAACACGTGAAATTTACCTTGTGCAACGCAATCCTGGGAGGGGGAGCGGCTCCCCCCGCACCGCCCTCCTCCCGGGGCGCGACACACGTGGACGTACCCCCAACCCCATGGTCACGGGGGGACGGGACGGGACGGTGCCCGAGCCCCGCGGAGCCCACGGGACCCTCACCCCGCTCGCCGCGCCCCCGCTCCCCGGCCCGCCCGGCCACATGGCGCCGGGAGGGCGGGGTGAAGCCGAGCGGGCCGCGGCCACGCGTCAGGGCTGCTCGGGTCGCCGCCATCCCCATTCCCACCCCCATCCCACCCCTCGCGTGTGTGTCCCCCCCACCCCCGCTCGCTCCCCT
>VYZQ01028312.1:34058-69378 GCA_013400655.1 Mystacornis crossleyi
GGCCGAATCTCACCTTTGATTTGTGACGGATAGTAACGTGCCGTGCTTTTCTCGCTCGCAGGATATAAGTGCTCTGTTAATGATGATGGATATCCACCCGGGAGACACCGTGTTGGAAACTGGCAGCGGGTCTGGTGCTATGAGCTTGTTTTTGTCAAGGGCAGGTGAGAACCTGGCTTTAGAAAACACAAATTTATTTATTTATTTATTTATCTTGCTTTTTTTTGCCCAGATACCTGAGTTCTCGTGGTCCTGCTAATCAGCTCATAAACACTTTGCTACAGTTCACATGCTCGTGTATGATGTGTTGACTTGAAGGAAAGTTACATCAGCACAGGGACTGCAAACCATTTTGACTGTGCTTAGAGGGCTGTAGTGTGCCCTGCAGAAAGCTGCGTTTTAGCCATCCTTATTGTTGGCTTTTGCTTAACCATGCTTGGCTCTCTCTCCAGTCTCTTGCTTTTCTCAGTTTCTGTTTCCTCATCTTGGTGCATCACATGAACAATCCAATTGCTGGGTACCAGTGAAAATGTGTGTGAGGATACACACTGTTGTTTATCACGTTACAGCCAGCCTGGTGTGATCAAGGTCTCTGGGTCCTGAAAGAGAGAGAGCCTCATGCATGCGAGTGAACGTGAAACCACCCTTAAAACTTATCTTGTTTGTAGGTATCCAGTTAGTGGACCACACTTCAGAATAATCTCATTTGTGGGCTCCTGGTAGAACAAATTCCTTAAGGAAAGGAAACAAAACTGTCACCATTGTTTGCAGTATTAAAGGACTTGGGAGGGTAAAGACAAGAACTTTATCACTGATAATCTTGATTGATAGAGCAGAAAAGCACAAGTTGCATGTCGTGAAGGCATGTCAAAGCCAGTATTTGAGGGCATCCCATTGTCAGAGTAACTGTACCTGAGCTTCAGTGAAACTAACATTTCTTTTTTTACTATATCTCAGTGTTGGTTAAAGCTGCATCGTAGACTATGCTGTCTCCAAAATGTTTACAATTTGATTTGCCTTTGTGGACTTGCTCTGTATTCTCCAACAATTCAAAACAGAACATTTCTGCTTCTACTTCCAGCCAGCCAAGTGTCTGTGGGAGGTGGTGTGAGGGAGACAAACTCAACAAAGAAGCTGCTCTTTTTGTTGAAGACCACTGAATAGCCTTAGAACTAGCTCTTACTCTCCTGTGGAGCTGTGCTGGGTTCCTGCTGTCCCTTGGCACGTGCTCCAGGGTAACAATACAAGGCTTTTTAGAAGTGTGAGTTTTCTGGGGAAGTTCAGTATTCAGCAAGTACCTCAGCAGAGCCGTTGATCCAGCCGTGCTCTGGGATGCCACATCCAACTGCTGAGGAACTAGGAATGGTACAAGATAGAGTGCCAAGATCTATCAGGAACTTAAAATTGGTGAGGGCATGTAAGCAGCAGCAAGGGGAACCTGGAGGGTCCTTTTCCAAGATTAACAGAGCACTTTGTTCTTCTTAGTCCTTGTTTTAGCTGTAACCCACACCTGGCACGCTGATCTGGTTGAAGATGCTTGTGTCAGTGATGAGCCATTAAACACTGCCCCGAGGTCACTCAGCTGCACCGGGTGGTGCTATGTTGGGCCCAAGTTTCAGGGTCAGCACTTGCACCTCTGCCTCCTCTCCCTCTTTCTGCCTCCTGCTGCTATTCCTGGGTTTCTTCTAATCATCTTTCTGAAACAAACTAATTTTTCGGGGTTTTTTAGTTCCATTGGGATTTTGAAGTTAGCATGGGATTATCCTCAAAGCAACCATTGCTGCTGTAGGAGTTAGAGGCTGACAAAACAAAGATAAACATCAGCACTTCTCTTTCCATTTAGAGAGAGGGAAAATAAGAGTCACTCGCTTGCCCCATCTTGCCCTATGTGCGGACCCGAAACAAAGCCTGCTACTGGCTAAGGCAAAAGTTAGCTCTTGCTAAATACAGCAACTGATTTTTCTGCCTTGGATGTTCAGTCTACTGTGGCCATTTCACACAAGCACACCTGAACTTGCCAATTATTCCTCTCATTTTCCAGTCTTGTCCAACAGTTCTTTTCTAATCGCTTTAATTTAGCTGTAAATGGGCCGAGTCAAAATCATTGGCATTACCAGGCTGTTAACCTTATCCATGGGAAGAATGCAGTTGTGTGCCAGATCAGCTCTGTTTTGAGGAGTGGGAAAAAGGTATGAAATTCCATTGCTATTTTCAAATGTATTGAATTTAAATCGGCACCAAATACAGACAGTTTTAGTCACAGCTGAACACACTTTGGTGCTGACAGAGAAATAAATAGATTTGTTTTGCTGTTTTCTGACAGTGACTGCTTTTGCCACCATTAAATACACACTAGTGATGCCCAACAAGGAAAACAGCTGCTACATGGATGAATTCTGGAATTCAAGTCTAGTCAACACCTTACCCATGTCCATGGAATTATTTAATTTCCAAAATTCTCGTTGATTTAACAGATTTCATTCATCTCTTCTCTTATTATTCATTTTGCGTTTTCTTTTCCATTATTTCTTTAATCATTCCTAGAAACTACTGACATGCAACAGGATAAAGTTAAGAGAGTGGTATTTGCCATGACTTTAAGATCTTTCAGAATTGGAAAATATGATGTATGTGAACTTGACCTACTGTAGCTTCATAGTAATGAAGTTTGTCTAGCTATTTCACCTTGTTGTTCTTATTTTAAAAAAAGGAGTTTCAAAAAGTAGAATTACTTTGAATGAGCAGGGGTAAGACTGACCCCCCCCCCCCCCCCTAGTGTGAAGAATTTTATTTTTCTGATGTGTCTAAACTGATAATTTGAGGTAATAAAGAGTTGGCACTGTGAGTCTGCAACTGCTTCAGGTGATCAAAGGCAACATGCTGAAACCTTCCCTTTCTTACAAGTCGGTTCTGGCCTTTGTCTGATGCGGGGTGAACTGGATCAAGGAGCGACTGTTGGGAAATCCATCCCTTCTTTTATTCAGTTAGCTGAATGGAATCACAGTGGGATCACATAGGTGAGGGAAGGAGCCTGGTTACTTCAAACTAGAATGGCTTAGAAAGGCACAGAACCTGACCCGGGGAGCTGCTGCTTCCTGAAAGCTGCCTGCACCCATTCCAAATCAGCAAGGAGAGAGAAGTGAGCAGTGGGATAGGCTTGAGGAATTGGAGTAATACAAATATAGAATAATACAGCAGTGCACGCCCTGTTGTCTGCCTGGACAGCCTAGAAATGCTTCCTTTATGAGAAACATTGTACACTGGACTCGTGGTAAATTTAGACTTAATAATTTATTATTGTTGCACACAATAACATGAAAATTACAGAAACCTGTGTAAACCAAAGAGTACACTGGAAAATTTGTCTGCGGGGCTGAGATCAGTGAGCAGGTCTGGGGGTTTTCTTGGCCTGTGAGCCATGAGCACTGGTGCAGCATTCTCAGGTGGTACCTCTGGTTGCTCTAGCAGAAGGATCTGGGGCCACAGATGCTCAACTTGTCTTTTGCTGCAGGAGTGACTTCGGGAGAACATCTCAGGAACAGTCTGTACTACTATAACTATCCTTTATTTCATCTGTACATTGATGGATTTCTGCCTGTGAAAGAACTAACACAGCACTTTTTCTGAACATGTTGGTTTTAAATGTAAAGAAAGCATAGATTATCACTGATTGTTTCATATGTGATCATTTCCTTAAGTGGAGATGGAAAGGTGTACTTATGTTATAGGCTATGCTTTTTGTGCCTTTTTTGTTTGTTTTTCTCAAGTCTTTATAACAGCAGTGAAAAGTGGTGAGTGGAGTGTCTCTTGTTTGTTTTCAGTTGGGCCCAAAGGACGTGTTCTAAGTTATGAAATCAGAGATGATCATCATAGTTTAGCTAAGAAGAATTACAGGCACTGGCGTTCTGCATGGGAAATAGGACACATGGACGAGTGGCCAGATAACGTGGAGTTCATTCTTAAAGACATTTCAACAGCTGCTGCAGATATGAAATCTGTAACACTTGATGCAGTGAGTAAATCCAAACAATTCCCCTATTTGACATGTGTCTTTTCTCCATAAATGGAAACCTCTAGTGCTCACCCTCACAACAGGCTTCCCATATCTACTGTAACATGAGAATAACAGCCAGGTCCTCATCAGTGAAAGAAACATTGTAAATTTTTTGTCAGATACACATATTTTCAAGCCTTCAGTTACAGGTTCTCAAATGAAAGTAATAAAGCTGTACTATAGAAATATTATAATTAATTACTACTGTCTTGTAAGCAAAGACCAACTTAGTTTTTTGTATTTTTGAGAAACTGATACTTTTATAACTATGAGGTAAATATTTCAAGCATTAAATTTGAGAAGAATACATAACCTTTTTAAAAATGTAACTATGTGACCACAGTGCTATCAGCTATATAGAATGCACAATGTAACTGCAGTGTAATTTAAAAAGTGCTATTGCTTGCTCTCCTGTCCTGCTTCTTTGTATCCAGATTTCCTAAAAGGAGACATGCTGGGGGAAATAGCTGGATGTTAACCATTCTTCCCTGTGAAGCAGACAAACTATTTACAACTACTTACGTACTAAATGCTTTGAACAAATAGTAATTTTTAAAATGGTGCAAGTGAAGAAATATAATACATAGCATAAAAATACCAATTCAAGAAATGTTTTAACAGTCCTGCAGGAAGGATCAGATATTGCATATGCCATTGTTTTGCAGTCGGAATAGCTTCCTAGCAGAAGATGGATAAATTGCCAAAGACAGAAGTGTTTTTTTAATCTTGAAACAAACAGCAAGTTCGACAATGAGACCATAATGTGCTCTTTTTATGAATTTGAACAATCTTTTTCTTTCACATTTGAGAAATAAGTATTCAAATGTGTTAGTAAATGTAGTCTTCTAAAAGTTTTTATTGCTGTTAGGATAATTGGATTTAATTACTAGGAGGTTTAACTTCCTAGTAACCTACTTAGTTGGTCAAATGCTACTTGCTGTTTTAATAGAAATTCATTTGGAAGTAGAGAGGATTTCATTTTGTCTAAGTGTGCACCTCAGGTTTTGAGAGGCAGTAATAAAATTGCTTGATGATTACATACTGCTGTTGTATGCATCTCTTTTCCATAACCTTTTCTTTCCTCCAAGCGTTGCTGTATGTTACGTTGATAGATGTACGTATGTTTTTCCAGCCAACATTAATATGTCTTTCTTTTGCATGTAGTNTGTGCTCTTTTTATGCATTTGAACAATCTTTTTCTTTCACATTTGAGAAATAAGTATTCAAATGTGTTAGTAAATGTAGTCTTCTAAAAGTTTTTATTGCTGTTAGGATAATGGGATGTAATTACTAGGAGGTTTAACTTCCTAGTAACCTACTTAGTTGGTCAAATGCTACTTGCTGTTTTAATAGAAATTCATTTGGAAGTAGAGAGGATTTCATTTTGTCTAAGTGTGCACCTCAGGTTTTGAGAGGCAGTAATAAAATTGCTTGATGATTACATACTGCTGTTGTATGCATCTCTTTTCCATAACCTTTTCTTTCCTCCAAGCGTTGCTGTATGTTACGTTGATAGATGTACGTATGTTTTTCCAGCCAACATTAATATGTCTTTCTTTTGCAGGTAGTTCTGGATATGCTGAACCCTCAGTGTGCTCTGCCTGTTGTACACCCAAGCCTGAAACAAGGTGGGGTGTGTGCTGTGTACTTAGCAAAGTAAGTATTTACTTCTGGCACCTTTATTCAGGCATTACCTAGCCTTGGTACAAAACCAAGCATCTTCTGAAATACACATCCAGCATTAATGAAATGGTTAAGAAAGTTGGGGTTTTTCCCCACGTAACTTTTTTGGGGAGTGTCACTCACTATAAATTGCACTTGGCCAAATCCTTTGGCGCCTACTTTGGGAATGTTCTCATTCTGGTCAGTGAAGTTTGCGTTTTATGATATCCTCAAAGTAACTGCACTGTTCTCCAATGCAATAGTCAGGTTGCTCCTTTACCCTAAAACTGAAGGACTTGCGTAACCTCAAAGGTAAAGAATGTGGCAAAGTCGGTAGAACTGAGACTGTGTGATTTGAGTTTTCAAAAAACTACTTTATCTTTTGCATTTCTTCAAAAGCATCACACAGGTTATTGACCTTTTAGACAGAATACGGAGCTGCAAGCTTCCTTTCTTGTGTGAAAGGATAATTGAGGTAACTCACAGAAGCTGGTCAGTACTCCCTGCTAAATTCAAGCATTGCAAATCAAGCCAAATGGTGGAAACTCAAGAAAATATTGAAGAACCACCTCAAAATGAGTACGAAGAAATCCATATTCAGGATCAAGTTCTTAAAGAAAGAAAATACAATGGTAAGAACTTTACTACTGATGAGATACGCTATTACTGCATTTTGATAATCCGGTGTAGGAAGAGGCAGTATTTTTTCTGAGGTCAGCTGAGAATAGGCAAGGTTTTGGACAGCCTAGACCTTGTCAGGTTTAAAAAAGACTATTAATTGTTATTTAAGTTTAAATGTCTTATTAAATATCGGGGATAAATAGAAAATAAATTGCAATCTGCAATAAAGAATGGCTGCCCTTCCACTACTGTTTTCAACTTTTTGGTTTTTAATAAAATTCAGTTCCTTATACTCATCCTTATAGCTGCTTTAGAGGACCCTGACGGACTTAAGGATTCCTAAGGAGAAGTGGTGCCAGTGTGCTCCGTTTTAAAATTACGCTGTTATGACAAATCCAAAAATGATGCCATATATATATTTATATGACAGATGTAAATATATATATAGTATAGATCTTCAAAATGCATACTAGAGGAAAGAGTTCTGAATATACTGATAGGTGACAACAAAAAAAACATGTCAGAGAAAAATATTTCATGCACATCGTCAGCTCTAGTCTGCATGTAGGTCTTAAACTTGTGGGAATGAAAAAAAAAATGTCCTTCTCACAGAATCACTTTGTGATGCTGCTGAAACAAACTGCTCAGTGCCTTACATTGCCCGACCATCCCACTTGCAGGAAGCTCATTCAGGTGAGGCACTTGAAAAATGTTTATCTTAAATGTTTTGTGATATTTTTATTTTTAAAAAAACTTTTTTTTTCCTTGTACTAGCATTTGGTATGTTCGTATATCATGAAATTATAAAATTTAAAATAATAAAATACTCACTGTGTATTGAAATACTAAAGTAGTACCTTTTGTTTTTTAATTAGCATTCCTTACCAAGCTGAGAAAGTTTCGACCACTGCTTTCTTGATGTTGCTGCCTGCTTAGCTGCCAATCTGAATATTGTATCAGAATAAAATAAAACATTACAAAGTAGATGCTACATTTTGCAAGTTGTGTAACTTTTAAGTAATGACTGCTCTGCTCTCTACCTCACATCAAGTTTGAAACAACAACTATTAGCCCACTATGAAAGGGAAAAATTTTAAGTGAATAATCACGTCCGGTGTTGTGATGCAGCCCAGATTGTTGTGCAAATCACAGTATCTGTTTCTGTCATATCAGGTGTATTTCATTCTCCATTGCTTGTCAACCAATCCATGGATTTATCTTGGTTCAGGGTACTACACGGTTGCCTTTTGCTGGACAGGCTCTGACAGTCTACCGGAAATAAGGAGAAAAAAAAATTTAGTAAGAAAATAAGGGATCAAAGGCTGCTCTTTGAAATGAATACTTTGCTGGCTTCCAACTGGTTATTATAGGTTTCTTTAAGAACAACATTCTTAAACCATAACTTTAAGAGATGCTGTAACTCACTGAATGTGCTCACTTGATAAAGCTGTGCTTATTTCACGATCAAAACAGTTGTTGACAGGCACAGCTTTGGTTCCCTCCCAGCACTCATGATGCAAGTTGCCTGGTTATTCGTGAACTTCGCTTTATATAAAGTATTCTCAAATGGCTGGAGGAAACACAGGTTTTTCTGACCCTTGTCAGAGATGAGAACCAAGATCTCTCAAGTAAAAACAAATTTAAGTCATTTTGGGTCTCACCTAAGCAAGTGCTGATGTTAAACACATTAAATTATTAAGTTATGTTTTGTAAACGCCTGACTTGTTTTGTATCTCAGGAAAGATTCAAATGCCAAATTTTTCAAAGTTGAGGGATCTCTTGAGAATCACAGTTGTACTAAAGCTGTCAAAAGTAGTAATCTGCTATAATAGTGAAAATTTGGATATTAGTGAGAACATACGCAAATAAAATATACAGAGCTATAAATAACTACTCTTCTATTAAATAAGTACACTAGGAGCTCTGCACTGGTTAAGTACATGAGAGTATCTTTGCAGAACTGAGGCCTTATCCAGATGCCCCAGGAAGTTTACATCTCAAGTGTGTTTCACTTTTAATAATAAATTTAATAATGGGTTTTCCCCACAACTGCTGTATGTAATGGAGGCCCCTAATGCAAAGGCTGAGGATGCTATTTTGAGTAGATTAATGGGCAGAGATTCAATTACATAAACAATTCTCACAATAAACTCTTGTTTTCTACTCATAGCCCAGTATTAAAATGAAGTCTTGTATAAATTGTCAGCAAATGAGATACACTTAGAGGAAAATGGGAATTGTGATTTAACCTATGTTCAAACCGATACCACAGCTGAGCATCCTGCCCTTTCTCAAAACACGCTCTCAGCAAGAGCACTTTAACTCACTGAACACACACCAGGATTTTTATTGTTCCAGCCTATCATAAGCAATTAAAATAGGACTTTCAATTTCATTTATAATGCAAGAATAGTAACAAATGCCTAAATAGACTGGAATGCAACCCGAAATCTACTGTAGTAGATGAAGGTAATATGAAGAGGCTCAATGTAAAGCAGTTGGTACTTCCAGGAAGCCACGGTACGGTATATGAAAATGAATCCATGGGACTAAAAGCACGGTTCTGCCAAGGTAACTGCATGTGTAATAGGGAGGGACAGAGCAGTCCGTGCAGCGCTCTCAAGGGTATAGATGGCCCCATATATAAACTAATGGAAAATTATTTGCAATATTAAACCATACCTTGGGCTTTATAAGGAGAGTCGATGAACATTTTTTCAGTTGAAAAGGTGTCTTTCGATTTCTGGGATGAATGTAATTCCATCACCTCCAAAGTGTCAGTTGATGAGGAGGAAGATGATAATCCGAGTCGTACAAATCTGCCTTTCTTACCGCAGAGCAGGCAGTCTGTAGGAGTAGCACTGGGTCCTCGGGGCAGCTGGACTTCATAATTCCTCAGAGCTCCACTGTGGTGCACAGAGCGCTCTCGCTGCCATATGTAGTGTGTTGGAGCGATAGCCATCACCTATGGGAACAGCCGTGGGGTCAGAAAATGGAAAATAATGGGAAAACATACAGCTGAAAACAAGAGATCCAATTAGTGTATGGCAGAGAATTAATGTAGCTGAAATGGGCATCATCTCTCATCTGTCTCGTGCTGTCCTGCTACAAAGCGTGCTCCCCTTGGCAGGAGTAAGTAACCCTGACACCAGTCAGGTGTGGAAACATCCCAGCTCACAGCCCTGTACGTTCACAAGAGTCACTGCAAACACCGGGTCGTGCTTGGTGTGTTGGACACAAGATGGTGTCTTTGGCCAGCTACTAAACATCAACCGACACTGTTCATCATCACTGAAATAATGAGAGTGGAAAGCTGGAAGGACATGCAAGGAAAAGCATCCTGCACTCGCCTTGTTGCTTGTGCTTTTCCCATAGGATCTAATCCCATCCCCAGAAATGGGCCTCTAGAGTAAATGAGATTTTCTTTTCCACCCCCTGGAAGTAAACATTATTTACTTAGAACATGACAAGGGCTTTTCCAGATACACATTTCACCTGAAAAGTGAGGAATATATTTTTTCTTTATAAATTGTAAAGCACACAAAATTATTTCCAAAGTGGATGAAGTGAAACAAATGAAGGTAGATTTTAAACAAAAAATATTTGCATGAAGCAGATTCTAGCCAATTGAAACTTACTTTTAACAGTAATGCAATATAAAATATTCTAGTTTACTTAAAAACATGGTTTTAAACAATGTATTTTAAATGGAGAAGGAAAAGATATCGTGGAGGATAAATGGACCATTACATTCTAGCAGCATCTTTTCTTTGCCATGGATTGTCTGTTTAGTTTAGGGAAGAAATTGTACAGAGCTAAATTGCTAGCTGGTGTTAATTGTTGTGATTTCAGCATCTGCAATATTAAAACTACTTCCCTACCTCTTCACAGCAGCGTCTGCTTACAATAGCCCTGTAGTCAATTCTACTCCACAGCTGATCTCTTAACTTTAAGAAATCAGGGAACAGCTTTCTCCAGGCTTTGCCCAAAGCCCATGGGAAAATGTCATACTTTGCTTCTTCATTGTCTTCTTCAACTGTGTTTGCCAGATACCTTAAAAAAAAAAAGTTTATGTTTGTAAATATTATTCAATCTTAAACCACTGTATTAGAATGATTTCTAACATAAAATAACTGACATATTGCAGTAGTTCTTTTTTCTAGTATTGTGAGAAAAAGACACTAACAAAATACAGCCTTCTCTCTGGAATAAAGTATTTTCTTAATTATCCTTTGGGTGAAAAACCCAAGCTTTTATGAAAATCGCTTTACCCTAGAGTTTCCTAAATTAGTAGATAAAGCAAGAACTAACATATCCTGACATCTTTCTCCAAGCTGGCAAGAAACCTTTGAACTAAAATGAACAGTTTCTCATTGATTCTTTAAATTCTTTAAATAAAGCTTAAAACTATCCTGTGAAATCTTGAACTTTACATTTTTTACTTCATGGATTTTAGCTGTTCTTATAAAATTACATTGCTCATATTAAATTAGGAGCAAACAACTAAATACAGTTCTACCTTCAGTTTTAAATGAAAACCTTAAATGACTTTTTTTAATGTCTCTATTCCTCCCTTCCTTCATTATCTGCTACTTTGGATTGTCTTCTCAGACAACGGGAAAATATTTACTTCCTCTGGATCCACCTGATACTAAACTTCTGTCAATCACACTTGAAAAAATTAAGAGTTTTAGTCTCCTCCCCAGTTTCCTCACTTGCTCCTGACCCCAGTATTCTCTCTAGTTCCAGTCTCACCAGACCCTTTGTCCCCTTCTAATCCTTTCACTGTTCTGGCCTGGCTCTACCCCCTTCAGTGGAGTCAGAGGGCTCTCTCCATGCTCTGTGGATGTCACCCAGAGTACCTGTGGCAGTAGAAGGAACAGCCACCTTTGCCCCTGCACTGGTGTGCAAATCAGAGCACCTGAGAAGCGATGTTACCAAAAAAAGGTGACCTGAGCACCATAACACTGTGAAAGAAAATGCAGAACCCTCTGCAGGTATAGCCAAATACAGAGGGATTATGTAGGCCTGGTAAAGATGGATTACTGATTCCACCACTGTTTCAAAGTGTAGGCATTTTACAACCGTTCAAAAAAGTTCTCAGGAATTCCCTAGCAATGTTTTTACGATTGATTTAAATCATGTTGACAAAAACTTTAATAAAAAGTTTACTCCTGAGGTGCCTATCATGCTGAACTGTTTTGGTACAAATGACTTAAAGGCACAAAGATATGAAATAGGGTCTTATAAGAGCACCTGTGAGCCACATATATGTTGCTGTGTATTGTCCTGCATATATTTATTGTAATGCTGAAAAAAGCTCCCAGATTCAGTTTGGTAGGCAGAATTCTCTCTGTGTATCACTACACCAATGCAAGCATCCTTTGTCTGCAGCTCAAGCTTGTTCCATCACAGGAAGGATGTTGAATTTGCATTCTGTATGCATAGTATGTAGATTATCATAGAACCACAGAATGGTTTGGGTTGGAAGGACTTTAAAGACCACCTGGTTCTAGCACCCCTGCCATCCCCTAGGAATGCCACCCTCTAGATCAGGTTGTTTATATACTACCTCGAGGAAGTCTCACCCATATCGTAATTATCAGTGTTATAAAGAAATAATGTAAAGTTTATCCTAATAAAACCAGATAATTTTAAAGTACTTACAGAGCCACAAAGAAATTGATTCTGGTATGCTCACTTGGTGTGAAGTTAGCTCTCTTGAAGTAAACGAAAGTCATTGCCAAGAGATACTGTTTTAAAATGTAAAACGAAGTATCAATGTGTTATTTAGGTATAGTATTTCCTAAATTGATTCACACATCTATCTTGCACCAAGATATTTTCATCATTTTTAACAATGAGGAAAGCGTGAATTAAGTTTCTTCAAACTTCCATGTGAACCCATTAGAAAAAAATATGTTCTGTATTTGCATTAAAGTATCAAGTAATTAAGGGCAAATTTCTCACTCAGTGTATGTTCAGTGAACTAAGAAGGAAATACATTTACCTTGTCTGCAATTTCACAGCAACAGTCCATCCAAAGGAAGTCTTGGATTAGATCATCATCTGTTACAAGAGAAAGCTGTAGCATTTCAAACACCTAAACTGTTTACGTTAGAAGGTATTTATAAATAAATAACACATGGTCTTTCATTAAACCAAATAAAAGAAAAGAAGCTAGAACCACCAGTAGAGAACAGAGAAATTGAGGGCAGTAGGAGAGGTCAGGTGTGAAAAAAATTTACCTGACAAAAGAAAACAAACTACTGGAAAGGCAAGGTGAGAAATCTGGTGACTGCATTTCATCCCTTCTCAGTAACAGCAAGCAAAAGTGAAAAATACTTCAGTATTTTTTTCTATTTGCATAATTTCTTCCTGCATTACAAGCTTCCCGATGATAGCACGCAGTTATTTCAGAGGAGCTATAGACTTCTGAGATCCTGCACCTTGATTACCTGGCAGCCTTTACAGGGCAATACTTGCTTATTTTTGGTCAGTGCTTCATTGTCCATGACCATGTACCGTAATTACCACGAACTCTCTCTCATTCACTTCTGTGTTTAAGGGTCAAATAAAAACCATCTGTAATCTTCTGCTATTACTTAATGTATTTGCTAAAGTAAATAACTGCAAAACTTAATATGAAAGAGACACAAATAAAGAAGATACGCTACAACTCCTTAGATCGTCTTCCCATTCCATTTCTCCCCCCAGAAGTTTATTCCCAAGAATAAACTTCAGTTTAATAAAAAGTAAATAACATGTTAAAGAGACAAGGAGTCCTTTTTTAAGCCTTATATAAAACAAGATGCACATTGTTTTACATGTATTTGTTGAAATATAAGAGAAAATAGGAAGGAAAATTATCATAAGATAAAAAGTAGCAAACCACCTTGGTTTCATTTGTAATTTTAAAAAGATACTTTTCATCAATTTGGAAGCCCTTGTACTTAAACATTAAATTAAATTACTACTTTGGTAGCCCTTTTAACTTAAGTATTAAATATTTATATACCAAAATAGAACAGCAAAATGTTTTGATAAAGAATTGCCATTAGTTTCAATATAAAAAGCACTCTCAAAATTACTGAGCTTAGAAAGCATTCTGTTCGGTCAATACATTCATATCTCACATTATTAACCTACCAAATAATTTAAAGAAAGCTGTCATTTCCTGACGCTGAATGACTAGACATGGTCCCTTGGGACATTTATATTTTTGACTAGGAACCCCTTTTCCACAATTTTCTTGATGGTCTTTAAAAGCAGGTCTCTTTAGTCTAGTAAGCTTTTTTTGCTGATGTGATCTGGATGCGCTCGATTTTACATGAACAGTGACAGTGGGAGGTGTCTGACACACCAGATTGTGTTTCATTTCGTTAAGCAAAGGTTCCTGTTAAAGAAACAAGAAGAAATTAACTACAAAACCGGTCAGTTTGAGCACTAGTACATTTCTTTTGTTCACATGAAACGTTTCAGTAGAGTTTGTATGTCAGGTGATGGAAAATTAATTTTATCAGTACTGATTATCTAAGTCTTGTGCCGTAAAACAGCCACATAGAGTTCTTTGATTTAGTTCTAATTTTATAAAGCTTTTCTTTTTTCCCCAGTAGAAGGAGCCTTCAATTTTCCTTTTGCCAGTCAACTTTGGAAAATGGGAAAAGAGCCTTTCCAGAAAAAGTTCCTGTTTGTCAGGTCCTTGTAGCTCCACACACTTAGATCTACCAAAAAAACTTGTGTTGTTCCTCTCCAATTTGTGATTGTGTCTTTTTTTAAACGGAATATTAATGGCATTAACGCAGCAGAACCGTGATTGGATCATGTAACATTAAAATCAAGTCTTGAGCTCCTAATTGCCGTTGGGAATTAAACTTATCCCTCAAGTTGGGCATACCCTGAGGGCACAACCGAGGAAACATACCTGCGGTGTTTGCAAAACTTAAGGGGATTCCAAATGGAGAGTGAGGAAGGGTATTTTTTGGCGGGATTAAATGTGTTTACGTCTTCAGTAGGTCTGTCCGCAGGGGGCTCTTTGAGGCTGACTCGTAGCAGCCTACCTGGCTCCCCAGCTCTTATGTGGCTGCCGCAGAGACACGAAGGGCGCCTCAGGCGTGGCTGAGACTTTGGCTCCCGGCGGCAAAGCCCAGAGCCGCCCGTGCCGCGCCCGCCCCTTCCCGCCTCCCTCAGCGGCCTCCCCCTCACGCCTCCACACCTCGAGTGGCGCCCCTCGCAGCCAATCAGCGTGCGCGGGGCAGCCGCCCCAGCCAATCGCGCGGCGAGACGCTCTCTCCTCCCGCCCCTTCTGTTGCCGCCCAGGGCGCGGTAGCCAATGGGAGCGGGGCGCGGCGGGCGCTGGGCGTGGCGGCACCGCCTCTCTCTCCCCTCCCCATGGCGAGCCGGTCTCAAGCCTGGCTTGGGTCTCTCAGCTGCCCAACGGCATTGCAAAGCCAACCANAGCTCCCGCCGTCGTTCGTTCGTTCGTTCGTTCGTTCGTTCGTTCGTTCGTTCGTTCGTTCGTTCGTTCGTTCGTTCGTTCGTTCCTTCCTTCCTTCCTTCCTTCCTTCCTTCCTTCCTTCCTTCGCTTTTTACAAGGGGGTGGAGTGACGGGGTAAGGGGGAACAGATCCAACTCGCGAGTAGGCTTAGGTGAGGTATTAGGCAGAAATTCTTTACTGTGAGGGTGGAGTGACACTGGCACGGGTTGCCCGGAGAAGCTGTGGATGCCCGTCCCTGGAAGTGTTCAAGGCCAGGCTGGATGGGGCTTTAAGTAACCTGGTCTAGTGGGAGGTGTCCTTCCCTGCCTATGTCTGGCGTTGGAACGAGGTGATCTTTAACATCCCTTCAAACCCAAACCATTCTATGATTAAAACGTCTCCCCAGGAGACATAGGACGAAGAAGGGATGCCTGACCCTAAAGATCATTAAATACAGAGGTTCAGGATACCCTGCTGCTACCTTTCCACAGAGGCAATCAGTGCAGGTAGTAGCATGCAATTAGTCTAAGGCAGTCTATTGAAATGTAGTAAAAAGAATGAAAAAAATCCCTTTGCTAATAATATTCAGTGTGAAATCTTACTGTTGCCTTTTCTTATTAGAGCTAGAGGTTTAACCCTAGGAAGATGGCAAGACATACATCCATTTTCATTGTTTCCCCCTGTGCAGGTCAATTAAAGTGTAACTGGACTCGTTTGTTATTGTAATTAGAATTTACTCCTTCCTCACCTTTTATTAATAACTTGCTATATTATTTAGGTGCTCTGAGTTAGTGAGCATATTCAGGGAAAGATCATGCCAAGTTTCTGATCAGGGAGAGTGATAAAAACATACCAAGTGGTAAATGTACCAACTAACAACATCTCTGTATGGAACAGGCTGAAATCAGGAAACTTGGTAGCAGGGTGGAGATAATACCAAATACATCAGCCAGAGCAAAAGTCTGTTTCTTTGAGGTTCTCTGTTCTTGGACACATATTCACAGTGAGTTATCCTGCATTAATTGTTCTCTTTTTTTGTGTAGTACTTTTCATCTAAGGAATTCAAAGCACTCGTCAATTAACTACTGTTCATTTGATTACTGTGAAAAACAGAGGAAGTGCAGGTTACAGAAACTTCCACATAACCATCTAAATCTTTAAGACCAGGAAAAAAATTTCTTTTTCTTTCCCTATTGCAAAACATGAAGCTGCAATAATTGTGACATGCATGCTTCCTTATTCTTTACACCTTTACATCAATAAAAAGTGATTTACAATGTCAATCTTTATCCACACAGAGCTTCCTGTAGGTCTCCCCCTTCTGAAGTAATTTTGGGGCTGGTGTTTCTGCAACAAAGTATTAAAAAGTTGGGTTTTTTTCACTCAAAAATCTGTCACAATCAAGTTATTGAATGGATATTGTGACTCTTCCCCCAGTGTGCTGTCCCCAGCCTGCCAGGACTCAGGTCTCTGCTCTGATTCACACTCGTTGCACAATATTGGATCAGACTCTTGAGGAAACGGAACTTGTGAGAAAGAGCTGTGAGGATGTCTGGAACTCTACCTTTCTTTCCTTGCAGGACACTGCAGCCTGAGGTAGGATTGAGATAGGGATGACTCAAGGATTCAACTTGGAAACATTATGGAAAAACATCAACATGGAACGGTTGATGCCTGGACCCAGTGACAATAAGGAAACAGAACTTTACCTAACTCTAAGTCCTCTGCATGAGACAGTGGAATTAACTGGTTCTCAACTTTGCTTTTTATTAACTACAATGTTCAGAAGGTTGTTGAACGATTAATCCAAGAATATCGGGAAGAATGTAGCTTTTGGACTGCCAAGTCGCTCGCTGGACATCAGGGAGCGCTGTTTCACCACCAGCGATTTGAACCGAGACAATGCCGCATTTGTCCGGCATAATACACGGCGTTTCATGTTGTACCTCTTTCCTAACCCTTCCTGAAGGTGGACATTAAATCGGTTTGGACACTCTTCATCTCTATATGTAATCACCGTTTGAAATTACATTTTTAATATACAAATTTATAAATATTTTATATAAATATGTGTATATATTTTTATATAATATTGATATGTATGAAATTATTAAGACCTGGGCTTGAAAGATCTGGGATTCTTACAAAATCTTATTTCTGGGGAAAAAAAAGAATTCCATATATACACTGGAACTACATTACATGAGATATATAGTTATATAACATCCAGAATTTGGTCCAAAAGGCAGCTGTAAAGCAGTTTATTTCCTTTAAATGGAAAAAGGATTTAAAATTTTTCAGTGAATAAGTTGTTTACAGATAGATTAAAAAGCATCACTGAAGAAAAACACAGGGATAGTATTTTGATAAATTACACTTAGGATAGACATACTTTTTTTTTCAGATTTTGATATTTTTGAGATGCCTTTGGCCTTTGATATACTTTCCAGTGAATTTTTTTTTTTTTTGCCTACGAAAGATAAAATACCATAGGCAAAACACCTGGTATTTCTTTTCAAACAATGTCATGAAGAACCACCACTGATTCTTTTAAATACAAACCATTACCCACAATCAAATATGTATTTTTCAGTTAGAGGCTTTTCCTCCTTCCTGCAGAGCATGAAATAGGAAAAAAAGTCTCTCCTCCCTGTAGAGATGACTGCTGACCCTGCTGGGGGAACGTGGCCTCTCAATCAAATATATTCTCAATGAAATGCTCATGCACTGAGAGCTCCATTCCTGAAAACCCATAGTGAAACTGAAACAAGCATCTAAAAAGCAAACTTTGGACAGGAGGTTAATTCTTTCAGAGTAAAGGGTGTAGCAAGTCACAGGAGTAAATTAAAGTTAAAGAGGAATAGATGAACCACCTGAACCCACATCTGTCACCAGAAACCTGTTTAATATGTGGGAAGAGAGAGTAAGGATTTAGATGAGTTGTGTGAAACAAATTATTAGGGCATCATGGTGCCTGGACTAGGACTAAGCATAACAGACTGAACACGGCTTACCAGTTTGCTACTGGGGGTAGTAAGCAAGGATACTGGGATGGTGCCTTGCAGTTAAATCCTTGCTTTTGACAAATGTTACAGTATGATTAAAATTTTAAATGGTTCAGTGCCACTTAAGTGTACATCACTGATGGATGAACGGGCAGGAAAATTGTTTCCAGCTTTGTTTACTTGAAAAGAACTTCTGACCACACAGCAGTGTTTTCTAAAATTTAAGTCCCAGAACAGCTGTAGTTGTTTGCAGATACCGAGAAATTCAGGAGCTAGAAGGAAAAATCATTTGGAAATTATGCAGTGAACAAGACTAATACTTGTAGTACTGACTAGACTAATAGAGCCAATGGTAAAGGAAAGTGGAGGCTGCCAGCAAACACAGTGCATGTTTAAACATGCTGCTCCTGCATACTCAAAACAGCCAAGCACTCTGCAGCAACAAATCTCCATAAAGTGCCTGGGACATAAGTTTGAACTTGTTCATTCCTACTGTAAATAGACTGATATATCCTGTATGAACTAACTAATTCAAAGCAGACAGGGGAAGCCTTTAAGATTCACATTTAAGGATTGGCACCTGTGTGCTGGTTGTAAATGAAACAAAGTTATTTTAGCTGAAGAGTTCCAATTTCTCTGTAAAAATAAATAGATGAGATAGACTAAATTAGGTCTTCACCATCATGTCACAAAAGATGAATTATATCTCACAACATCAGTAACTCAAAACTAGCTGTGCGTATTTTACATTAAAGGGAGAGGCGATGATCTGCACCGTTTTCCTCTAAATATTTTTTGACCCTTCTGACGTCATCCACCATACTCTAACTTTTTTTTTAGCCAGTGAGGATGGCATTTTGGATTTGCAAGTATTTAATAGCCATGGCTATTTGTTACCCAGTTGTGCCCATGCTGTTTCTTCACGCTGAATTGTGCAAAGAGCCCTAATAAACAGGACTCCTCTCTACCTCCATGGCCCTGGAGCCATTTGTTCCAGATGCCTAGAGCACCAGGCTTCCTGAGAGGCAGGTGCAGGTGCAAGGAGCAGGTGTGCAACCATGCCCAGGGCGCTGCCCATGCCCTGTGCATGCGCAGAGGGATTGGATTGCCTACATTCACACTGGAAAATGGGAACTTTCCACCTTTTCCTTTTCTCCTCTTTCCTCTCAGAAACAACCAATAAACCCCAGACTTCGAAAATCTTCTAGGTGAAAATGTAGCTGAACAAAAAAGTTTCAAGAGTTTGACTTAAGAAATCGTTTTTATAAAATGGCATTAGCTAAAATGTGTTTCGTTCCATCTGGCAAATAACACAAATGCTTTGCCTCACTGATGTAATGTATATGTACACATTAATACACTAAACTACAAAGCATCTAGGGAACCTATTATCCAGGAAATACATCTTATGTTATTATCTACAGACATCAAAAGTAGAAAAACATCGGTGCTTTCAAAATAACATCCTAATTCTTCTCCTGAAGGCAAGTTTCCTAAATAATAGCTGTTTGAGTGGCTAAAGAATAGGTGGGAGCCTTCAAACATTTAGCTAGCTGGCTTATGATTCTATAACAGGGCAAAATGTGTAGATTTCACCAAATCTTTCTCATCTTGTTTTCCAGTTCCAAAGTTTACTGGTCACATAATTCAGATCACAAACTCTTTCAAACACAGTGTCTATTTATTCTCTGGTTTTATACTGTTGAACACAACTGAATCTTTGTCTACGACCACAGCCCCTATAATATGAAACAATTGTGGTAATTAAGAGAGAACAATTTTTCTGTTGTCAAGAGCTGTATTTGTGTGGCACGGCATTCAAAAGACTCGCCCCATGAAAGGATTAATCAAAAGTAGTGTAGCTATAATTTCTGAAGCAAGAGGAAACTGTTTTCATATGCAAATAATTTGGCTCCCATGCTCTCATACTACTAAAAAAAAAGAGCAATGTCAAGTTCAGTAGTGGGAAGGCAGAACTTAAAGGACAGCCCTTTAGAGACTAAAGCCAGACAAGTTAAAATATGACCTGGAAAAAGTCCAGGATTTACTTTTGTTAACCGCATCCAATGGTCCAGGCTCCACACAGTTAAATTAGAATTGCCAGTTTGTTAAACATTGAATGCCCCTCCCAAGAAGCCATGGGGTCTATAATTACTCCACAACAGGTCAAAAAGCTTTCTTGTTTCTCCAAGTTCAGTAATCACAAGTTGTAAAAGTTCTCTCACTCGGAGGTTGGAGCAATAAAATGACTAGGACAAGGGCTGTAAATTAAAGTGCAAAGAGAAACAGATGAACTTTGGTAACAGCTATTGCTAACTGGAAAAATAAGGGAACCTCGTGAACTGTGAAAGCAGTCACAACACAGAACCAATTTATTTCAGCGAGGGACAAAAAAAGCGAAACGCTAATGGCACGCCCACCTCTTTTAACCCCACTCTCTGCTGTCCATCGTGTCGGTGTTTGTGGGATGAGATTTTTCTGCCCAGCTCATGGGTGTATTTATTCACCTTTGCTTGGGGTATGACTACGCACACATATTAGAGTGAGGCAAGAGTGGGTGGGGATTTACAGCATGTTAGCTGCTCCCTGGAAACTGCCTGTGTGCATGCTGTGACCCTGTTTTCGCTGAGGAATACACGGCTTCTGCTCGCTGCCAGGTACAGCTGTGTCCGTGGGTTGTTACTGGAGGTTACCTGACAAACTGTAAATCCACACCCTCGCTAGCCCCGTAGCAACCTGGACAAGCCCAGCACAAGCGAATTCAGCGGCAGATTTTATGACAGAAGTACTCAATGTGCCTTCTGATAACACCACACTGAGCGACAGGACAACTCTCTGTCTGCATAACCATCTGCTTCAGTTCTGCCTACAGCCCAGAGATGTTGTCATGCGATAAAGCATGTTCAAAATTACTTAGGGCTCTCTCAAACAGTTTTCAACAAGTGTTTTGACAAAGTTCCATCTGTATCTTCTCTCACGGAGAATGGCTAAAGGTGGTGGTGGTGGGGGAATATTTTAGATGCCAAAACAGAAACAATTTTAATGGAAACCGAGTTTCTTTCACTACAACTTGTGATCTCGTGTTTTCCTCTGAGCCCTTTCCAAACCCTACAAACCTGAGGGATTGGGCACAGTATGAAATCAGGTTTCCCTCGCTGCTATGCAGTAGTCTGGATGAAGAGTTATTACGGGTTTTACATCTAATGCCGTTTATTTTAAGCAGCTTTGAATGCTGACAATAGATGTTCTAAAAATGCTGTCAGTATTAGAGCCACGGAGATGCATTTTCAGGTACGTAAAGATGAGGGTGACAAACCTGTTACTGGCCCCACCCTCTGCAGTTAAGACTAAGCCCTGGCAGAGAGGTGAGGATGCCACAACGTATCAGACAGGTTGGTTTCTATAATCCTCAGAGACACAAATAGAACACACATTAATTGCATGAGCATTTCTCTCCTGTGGCTACACCCTGTCTAGTTTTATGAACCTCTGAACCAACAGCCCGGTACCTCTTCGTAGCTACTCTTACTTTCAAAGGTCTCCAACCTGATAAGAGACCTGAGCTGTGGGCTTCGGAAGCCAAGGATGGCTTTATGAGGGTTGCCACTGCCTCTGAACTAATTTCCATCTTCCGTGTGCATGACAGTTTTGTCAAAATACACAAACAATATGTTATTATTTAAAAAGTAAGTCACGATCTAGAAACAGGCCAAAAAGACCCAAAAGTGTAAAATAGCTTTCTGTTTTTTTTTTTACAGTGCTTGGAAGTAGTTAGACAGTCTAGCAGAAAGGCATGACTGCTCATTTATTTTCTTATTGGCTGTATACTTGACCACCTCCATATGGCCAAAACTTTTAAGTTCTCCAGGACACCAAACATTCTCATTATTCAAATCAGTGTAACAAGACTTACCTGTTTTCTAGTGGTTTTCAAACAGGCAGGAAAAATTAAATACACATAAGCACCAGTTTTATTAGTCCTTTGAACAGCAGCATGTGCCGATTTGTGACAACATGGAATCTTCAGAAACACATCATGGACAAGGTACTGTACATAATTTCTCAATATTGTCCTCCTCCTACAGTTCTTTCAAGGTTTCATTCTATGCAGATGAAGTCTGACAAAAAAGTTGAATGCAAACATTCTGAAGCTGTCCTAATAAAAAGTTCCTGAGCAAATCTGTAATATAATGACATATGTAGCAATGTCTATTGTCCAAAATACCTGTTGGCACTTTTGAGCATCAGTGTTTCTGGTTGTTTCTATCTCTGTCATCCTTAACCAGTTAAAAGTCATCGTGAATTTTCAAAAGTCCTTAATTTTGCTGGAAAAAGATTAATAAGATTATGTTTCACGATTTGGTATCATACATGACCTATTTTCTAGGGATGAGACTTTGGTTATCTTCAGGAGGGTGCACCCAAAACCAGTCAGGTTTGCAGCCTCTGAAGAGTCTCAGTTAGACTGAGATTGCCAAATACGCCAGTGGCATTGATCACGCTCTCTCCACTCATCTCTCTGATCTGCTGACCACAGTGCATGTCACAGCCCCACCTTGCATCGTTTCCTGATACTTCAGGAGTGACTCATACATCCTTGCGACTTTCCCTGAAATCAGATTCTGTCCCTTTTCTGTGCCTGGGGAGTTTCACAAAGCCCACTTACCTAATTTCTAGTGAAGACCTGCAAATGACCTTACGTCATATCCCAGTATCACATTAATTCTTACTGGCTTCAGAGAGAGCTGGATTTATCTCCTTGGATCTGATTCACTTAAGTCAACAGAACATCTCCCACTGGAGTCAATGGCTCTTGAGTATTTTAGTGAACTAATATTTTATTCTGCAAACAGATCTGGATTGGATGTAAATTAGGGAGCAAAAGGTGAAAAGTACAGATCACATGAGTTTTCCTAATGTAAGTTTACATACTTCGCGTATGTAGAGTTTCGTGACCAAAATTTTTTTCTTTTCGCTATATAGTAGAGCCAGTAATGTGCTCATAGCATTTAAATTATAATTTGTCTGAGCTGTAATTATGCTTTAATAAGAGTAAACCACAACTAGCCTACACTGCACTGCCTAATCAGCAGTCAGCTATTTGATAAGAGGAGGTATCTCCAACAGTTGATAAAATTATCCTGTCTATAACCAATAGGCAAGGCCTTACCTTTAGAGCTGTGTGCTGAGGAAAGTTCATATGGAATGGCCATTGAATATGGTCACATATTTCAGCACAAAGAGGTACAAGCACCACAAAAGGTACAAAAAAGACACTGCCTCCCAACCCCCCAGACACCGAAGTACCCGTGTAATAAATTTCAACATTCAGGCCCTTGTATCTGTTTAGCCTCATGTCTGCTCTACTGGCTTTGGTTCTACTGAGAAGCTGCCCTCAGAATAACCTGGAAAGAGGGTAAGATTAACCCTGCTGTGAATGGTCCCTCATTTCCATTGCCTTGCTGGTGAATGACATCATGTAGAGCAACTCTCCTTCAAAAATATTGAGCAATGTTTAAACAATAATTTCTTCACATTTGGAAATCTGGCAAGACCACAGATAGCGAGTTCCTTATTAGCCCCTGCAAATTGGAGCCAAACTAAATGCTATACTACAAAAAGCAGCATGATGCACCTATGTCTGTAGCAGTTATTTTACAACTTTCTACAGGTGCTAACTCACATTTTGCAACGTGTCACAACACAACAGTGCCAAAACACAGTGAGAGCCTCTAGGCCACATAAATACCCTAAGACCATTCAACTCCTAGATACTAAAGGTTATGGCTATTTTTTGACAACAAAGATACCCATGTGGTATTTGAAGGTGGTTGTAGAAGCAGAGCTTCTTCCAGTAGTAGCCACTCCAAGATTTCAAGACTACCTGGATTTGTAAAACTAGGCAGTTTTATCTACACAGAACAAGGATTAGGAGAAGAAAGAGGACTAGCTGTACCCAGCATGTTCTGTTCTTCTACATTTACATATTAAAAAAATAAATAAAATAAAGGCAAAAACCTATCATAAAATTTATTGGTCCTTATTATCAAGGCTTACGTAAGGTAGCTTGGCAACTTGATAATGACAAGATGGCTCTTCTTGTCTCGAACAAACCAGGACTTTAACATGGAATAAGAGGTTTATAGTAAGGCACGCATTCCTGAGCTTATTGACCCTACTCATCTTTCTGGAAAATGCCATCACTTGACAAAAGCTATGCAAGAAGTCCAGATCTGAGACTTTAGTCTTCCCAAGTTTTCATATTGCTGGGTCAAGCTTTCATTCTGTGTGTTTGACAAGTGTACCAGAGGAATACACTTATCAATCAGAAACCAGGCAAAACCACAAGAAGAATCAAGATAAATGCTGCAAAACTCTGATTTGGGCTGTACCAGGAGCAATCCAAAGAGCAGTCCTTTAACTCAGACCCATCTGAGACAGCAGCAGGGCACTGGAGACAAAAACAACATACAAAACCAGGTACAACACAAACACAGCTGCGCAGAGACAAAACCACTTAGACAGTTCACCAGCACTTTCACTGCCAACATGCAAAGTTTTCAAACAGTTGCATTTACTGAGGTCTGCATGTGCAAAAGAAGAAGCTTGCTTTTATTGTACAGTGAACTGGTAAGAGGAAGCTGCGAGTCTTTGGGCAGAATGTCCTTCTGGTTTTATCCTGTACTAAAATAACTTGTTTTTCTAGGGGTGCTAGGGTATCTTTTAGAAACACCTATGCATATTTTTTAACTGAATAAACAAACTTAAGGTTCATAAAGCATTTCCAGTGTACCATGCCTATCTTTTCTCTTCCATTTTGGAACTGCTTTTACGCTTTGGAAAGCCATCTTAAAGCCTGCAGCCGGCTTTCCCGTGTTTCCTCCTCGGCAAAGTGGCAGGGCTCTGGCACTACCTCCCATTTTGTAGGTTCCCACAAAGCTGCGCTGCTCAGGGACAAAGCACTCAGGACTACTTTTTCCTGAGCGAGGAAATGAGGATATTGGAGCACCAGGAGCGAATCTTCAGAGCAGCCTTGAGGTAGAGACTTCTACTATGTATTCTAGAAGAAAACCGAAACCAAAAATAAAAACAAAACACAGCACCAGTAAAGATCCTTACGAAAGAGTTCGTTTTATACAGGTAAGAATTCTGGTTTTTAATTTACTGAGGAATTATCAGAATTTATGTCAAACACGGAGTAGGTCACACGGCACTCCCGAGTGTGAACAAAGCTCACTATGAAGTGCGAGTATTCCCTGCTTGCTCTCAGCTCGCCGAGGGGGGAGTGGAAACACCCCCGCCTATCCCGAGGGAAAGAGCCCAGGGCCACCAGGCCAGGGACCTCGGGACCGCCCCAGCGCTCCGAAGGTCAGCAGCGGGCGCGGGAAGCCCCGAGCCGAGGGGGACGCGGGCTCTGCTCCCCCTGCCCGTGTGTCACAGGGCAAACACGCCCGGCAGCTCCCGGGGATGACTAACACTTTCCCCTCGACGGCGGGGGCAGCTGTCCCCCGGCTCCCCGCGACGGCCCCAGCCCACCGCCCCTCCGCCCGGGCGGGATGGTTTCCCAGCCCCGGTTAAAAGCGGGGACGGCCGCTCCCCCTCCCCATTTCGCAGGCGAGGCACTGTTGGGGCCGGGCCGGGCCGGGAGCGGGTTGCGCCCTGCCCCATCCAGTTTCGCCCAGGTGAGGGGGGAGGAGGGGGCGGCGGTGGTTTAAGAGCGCGCCCGGCGGGCCCGGGGGAGGAGCCGTCGCCGCCGCCGCTCCCCCCGCGCGTCCCAGGTGTAACCGGAGCCGGGAGGGCGCGGCGCAGCCACCACCACCTGCGGAACCTGTCGGGCGGCTCACACCGCTCCGCTGCCGCGCACGCACCGCTCCCTCTCCGCCTGCGTCCCCGAGGACTTTCCCCCGGCCTCTCCGCGCCCCGCCGCCCGCCCCAGCCATGAAGCCGCTCTGCGGGGCTGCGCTCCTGCTCCTGCTGCTCTGCGCCGCCGCCACCGCCCAGCAGAACTGTGAGTGCCCGCACCCCTCTGTCCGCCTGGCGCCCCGCTCCTGGCCGAGCTCCCCCCCCGCGGGATCTGCCCCCCGCTCTCCGCTGGGCGCCCCGTGCCGCCAAATGGCGACACCATCCCGCGCCCGGCCCCAAAAGCGCCTCTTTGTCCGCGCCCCGAGGGGAGCCCCGGCGCTCGGGAAGGGAGGGCGGGTGGCCGGGGGGAAAGCGGGGGGTGCGGGCCCGCCACGCCCGGCCGGTGAGGGGCGGCTTTGTCCGTCCTGCCCGGCGGCGGAGCGCGGGTGGCGGTGCCCCGCCGTGCCCGGCTCCCCGCCCGCGGTTCCCGGCTCACGGCCGCGCTTCTCTTGCAGCGTGTGTCTGCGAGAAGAACAAGCGTGTCACCAACTGCAGGATGGAAGACGGCCGCTGCCGCTGCGACGCCATCGGCTCCGGCGTCACCGTGGACTGCAGCACCCGTGAGTAAAAGGGCACGGCCGGGCGGGTGGCACGGAAACGCGCCCGTAGAGCGCTGGGGAATATGTGAGAATGACCATTGAGTTCCCAGCAAATAATGGAGGCAAGGAAGGAGTTCTTAATCCTGATCTTTCAGGTCAACTGGTGTTGGAAGATAGGTGTGTAGAGTTTTTCTGCTTGTACTGATGTAGGCTTCTCCCTCCTTCTCAATATTTGTTGTCCAGTGGCAAGAATTTTTTGAAGATGTATGTTTAGCCTCCTTGCAAACACGTATCCTCACTTTTCCTACAAATCTAGAAGGGAAAGAGCCTTGTGACAAGACCTTACTTACTCTAGTTTCAAGCTTAGCTAAGCTGTGAGCAAGCCTCTAGATGTGAGAAATGGAGGCAGGAAGTCCTAAGACTGGACTTGGGCCTTTGCCTCGAGAGGCTGATACACCCCAGTTGCGTTGATTTTATGCACCACCTACACGTTAAACATCTGCTCTTCCGTGTAATGGCTTCAAATATGGTTGCTGCTTGTGTTTCTCCCAGCTCAGAGCTCTGTTTTGGACATGCGTGGTCTGATGCTGCATAATGTGACTTTCTGGTTATTTTTAGTGACTTCAAAATGCCTGTTGATGAAAGCCGAAGTGATGGGCTCAAAATCGGGTCGTCGTGAGAAACCAAAAGATGCGTTTGAAGATACCGATGGCCTCTATGATCCTGAATGTGAAAACAATGGTGCTTTCAAGGCGAAGCAGTGCAATGGAACCACCTGTTGGTGTGTGAATACAGCTGGAGTTAGAAGAACTGACAAACACGATGCAGACTTGAAGTGCAATCAATTAGTCAGAACGACGTAAGTCTTTCAACAGGGTGTGCTGTGACATGAAAACATTCCTGCATGAGGCTCTGCCTTGTGTGAATGATGCACTGGGGATGAATGAAGATGGAGTAATCAACACTTGGTTACTGCTGGGGTTTTTTTCTTCAGAAACAAGGAGACATTGAAGGGGTTTGGAAGAGACTTTGCTTGCTTTGCTTTTGTCTCACTGTTCTGTTTTTTTTTAGCCTGGGGTTAGATTTTTTTTTTGTATGTTTTATATGCATGTACTTCAAGAATATTCATTGTACTTCAGGTGGATCATCATTGAAATGAAACATGCTGAGAGAAATGCTCCTCTGAACGCTGAATCTTTAAAGAAGTAAGTGATGATAGTGATGTGTCTTGGTAGTGTCTGCATGTCATACTAGATATCTAGTGTATTTCTAAACAGTTGCTTAAAAGCATTTTCAGACCTGTGAACTCATTTGTAAGACATCTTAGAAGTGAGCTGCAGATCATAGAATTGATGTAATATTTATTGAAAATAAATTAACTGCTAAAGAGATTTCCTTCCATTTAAAATTGATAGCTACTTTTTTCCCCCCTCAAATCCATCTACTGAAAGAAATGGAAGGTAATAGGTGAAACTGTTCAGAAAGTAGACTGACACAAATGGCAGAAAGACTGCATAGAAGCAGCAGGAGGAAAACAAGACTTTAGCTTTTTTTTTTTTCATTTTGTTGAAACAAAACCCTACTTGTAGCTATTAGATCACCTCCTTTCCAGAACCAAAGCTGCTGCCCTCTAGCTCTTCTGAACTCTTCAAACTGGTTAAACTCTTTTGTCTAACACAGGTGTTTATTTTGCACTAAGTGCATCTTCACTGTTAGGAGTTAATTGAACTCTAGTCTGAAGAGAGTGCACTGGGTTTGGTTGGGGCAGAGTTGATTTTCTTGGCAGCAGTTGCTGTGGTGCTGTGTTTTAGATCAGTGACCAATACAATGTTGATAAATCCACCGGTGTTTTAACTGCTGCGGAACAGCACTTACATAATGTCAAAGACTTCTCAGATTCTC
Source organism: Mystacornis crossleyi (assembly GCA_013400655.1). NCBI lineage: Eukaryota > Metazoa > Chordata > Aves > Passeriformes > Timaliidae > Mystacornis > Mystacornis crossleyi. Next base: position 62,220 of record VYZQ01028312.1, read on the forward strand.
ACTCAGCTGCCCCACCTAGTAGGTTGGGGATGAGCAAGAGGCTGGGTAGGGGATGGGGCTGACCTGAATTGACTGAACAGATAGCCCACATTGTATAATGCCATGTTCGTCAATAAATCTGGGGGAAAGTTTTTTCCCAAGTAGCCATTGCTTAGAGGTTGGCTGGACATTGATCTGTCAGTGATGACTGATTGCTTTTACATCACTTGACATTTTATATTTCCCCCACCCAGCCCTTTCACTTACTGGACTGTCTTTATTTTAGCTGATGAGGGTTGTTTTGGTTTAGTTTTTTTTCCCTTGCTTTTGCCCTTCTGATTCTTTTCCCAGTCCTGGAAAAGAAAAGAAACTAGGGGGAAATTAGTGAGAGACTAAGTGAGGGTTTAGCTGCTAGCTGAGGTCCACCCACCACAGAGACTGCAGAAGAAAACAATTACACTGGTCTTCTCTACTTCTGAAATGATATGTGTGAAATAGTATTGTTTTTACAGCCATGGCTTTCATATCCTTACAGGTTTTTCACAGATACCATTACCAGTCGTTACCTGCTGAATGGTCGCTATATAAGCAGTGTTCTGGTAAGAGGCACATAATGTTTAGTAAAGTATCAGAACTTCATTTTGTTGTGAGTAACCTTGAAAACTCTTACTTGCCTAATGCAGTACAGCATGAGTTTTAGTAGAAGCTCTCGAAAGAGTGACGCTCACTGGGCAGTTAGCAAATAGCTGTATCTGAACAGAAACGCTGAGAAACTGCACTGCTCTCCTTAGTCTGTAGATTACTTCTTTGCTTCACTTAAAAAGTGGAATTTGAATCCTACTGTAAACAGTTGGCTTGAGTTCAAGAACCATAAACTTGATCCAGGATATCAGTTCACAAACTGGATCATAATGTTTTGGTGACTCTTTGATAGCTGGATTTAAATTACCTCCTTCTTAATTCCACACTATATTTTTTTTGCAGTATGAAAACCCTTACATTACTATTGATTTGAAGCAGAATTCCTCAGACAAATCGCTGGGAGATGTGGATATAGCTGATGTGGCCTACTACTTTGAAAAGGATGTAAGTGTTTCACGGGTGAAGTCTGCCAGAGGCTGGGTGTGTGTATTGCACCGAACTCGGGAGTCTGGCTGTGTGCTGGCTAAAGCACGGTGAATTATTCCTGTGATGAGATAAATGCCTACTACAATGTAAACTAGCAAGTCTCTCTTTTCCTATCTGTTTTAGGTAAAAGGTCAATCCATCTTTCATAATAATGCCGGGCTCAACGTCAGCATTGACAACGAGGATGTGAAGCTTGAGAAGACAGTGGTCTACTATGTTGATGAAATTGCACCGGAGTTTTCCATGAAGTCTCTGGCTCCTGGCGTTATTGCTGTCATTGTAGTAGTAGTAATAGCAATAGTGGCTGCAATTGTTGTTCTGGTAAGTTCTAACAAAGCTGCCAAGCAAAAAGGTACCAGTACAATTTAGGAAGTAACAACACACGTATTTTGACTCTGATGGAGAGGTTTCTGTTGTAAATTGGCTTGCTTCTTCAGACTTGGGAGGTGGGAAATTGGTGACGGGCATACTTTCGCTGTTTCAGGTTACAACTGAAGGGTGTCACCCGGAAAACAAGTACTGGGAACAATTCATAGATGTGAACAAAGTACCTCCTGGTTTAAAGTAGTTGACAGTAACAGACGACCTCGGTTGTACTTCACTTTGGAAGGATAGGGAAAGGACAGCTTCGAGTTCTGTCTTTTTAAAGTCAAAACCAGATGGAGTTAGTTGTATACCAAGACTTTAAAAATATTGCATCCTTCTCTTACAGGTGCTCACAAGGAGGAGGAAAGGGAAGTACGTGAAAGCTGAGGTAATTACTTTCTGTTTGTGGTGCATGTGTGGGGAGGAGGTTGGCCAGAATCCAGAAACTCCTAAATTTGCTGTAGGTTAAAAGCTCACCTTAAGTGCTTCAGATGTGTTCAAGGAAACTGAAAGTATTCAAATTCTGTAGCTAGTTTTCACCTCTGTCTAGCTGTACACTAGTTTCAAAGGCAACTGGGGATCTGCTGCTTTTTCCCTGGGCTGAGGGGGTGGGGTTCAGTTTTACTGCAAGTTGTCTTTACATATGTATAGCAAAGGGCTGTGCAATCCACAGGAAGTGCTGATAGTCTTGTTCTGTGATTAAGTCCTTTACTGAGCTATTTGCATGGATCTTGTAGTTTCCATTGAAAAGCTGCTTTCCAGTGGAATAGTAAATGGTGCTTCACACCAAGTGTGGAGCCTTTGGTGAAGGAATCCAAACAATGTTGTAGCTAAATAGTGCCTTTTTTTTTTTTATCTGGTAGTTTTGGCGTGGTTGATTCTGTTAGTGTTGCATCAAATCCATTTGCCAGTGAAAATTTGGGCTGTTAAGTCCCAATGACTTACTGAGTCTTAAGCTTAGAAGTAGCACAAATGTTGATCTCCCTCTACCTCCTCCCCTCCAGGTGAAGGAAATGAACGAAATGCATAGAGGACTGAATGGTTAAATAAATCAACAGAACACAAGTCAGATTCAAGCAAAGAAGACAACAAAAACATTGAGGCATGAATCTTAACTCTTAAAAGTTTCCTCCTGAAAGGGAGGCAATTGTGCTCACTTAATGATTGTCAAAACTCTTAACAACCAAGACTGGTAACCATTCAACTACTTTTACTATTTGTTAAGAGTTAAGTGCCCCATCTTACTCAAGTAAAACTTAACTATTGCTCCTTGATTTTATTTTTTTGATGATGATGTGACGCGTTGACAACTGCTGTTACTAGGGTTTCGGAGCATAAACACTTAAATGGTTATATTACCCTTGTGGGAGTTTTATTGAAAATAATAACTTTGTAGCCATGTTGTAATGAGACTGTCTCCTGTATAACTGAACACGACGTTTTTATGGCAGTTTGTACATATTTGAAGTTGCTGTAACTTTTTTATGACTTGAATTAATAAAACTTTGAAACAGGCTTCTAATTCTTCCATGGTGAAATGGTAATCTAAGTTATCATGCTTACAAATTTGTAGTTTGATTCCTTAAAACAAGGAACCTCAGCATAGTTAAAAAGATTCTAGAACTCCCAATTAGCAGTTTTTATTAGCCATCTAGTATCTCAATGGCATGATAGTTTTTCTTAAAGCTGTGAAAGGTATGCAACAAGAGTGAAATGATGTTTTATAAAAAAATCAAGAGGCTGAGAATTTAGTCATTTCAAGAATGCACAGCCTGCTCTTTCCAATGCTCTCTAAGTATTTAAAATAAAATAAGCCTCTAATCTAGGACATCTCTGGTGCAGGGTTGGGGGTGGGCAGGCCTGGCATCTGATGGTGGAGCTGGGGAAGAGCTCTTTACCCCGTTGCTGTGATTTTTGTCTGTAGCGAAGCTGTCGCACAGCAAGGAGCTGTTTCTGCTGTTATTCCTGTTCTCTGCCACAGATGCTGACCAGACTTCCCAGGCTGTCTGCCTCCCAGAGCCTTCCTTGGGCAGCTTTGGCTGTCAGTAACCTGTGCCATGGATATTGGCTAGCAATCCCTCCAGCCTATCTGATTTATAAAGGAAATGCTGTAACTCCTGTTGCCAAAGAAATAATGAGATGCAAGATAAGGAACTGAATGACAAACCTTGTTACTAATGTGGTTCATGTTTTGACCCACCCTGGCTAAAACAGGAAAAGTAGGATAAACTACTGAGAGGATATTCTGCATACTGCTCCTGAAATTTAATGTGAAGTGTGCCCCATCAGTGTGCCTGCTCGATGTAACAGGGAAGTTGCTGAACTGTGATGGTGTTACCTCCACTGTCACAGCTCACCAGTATCCTTTCTGCCTTTCAACAGGGTGGGACCTCACATGCATGCATTGCTGCGTTGGATATTGCACAAAAATCCTGATGTAGGGAATTTACTGGAATGTTTTGCAGCCTTTTCAGGCACCTTTGTCAGTTATAACTCCTGCAGGGCAGGCTCTCCCTCTGCTGATCTGTGCCATTCCCTTTCTCCCCACGGATGCGGGCGGTCTGCTGAGGTGTGATGAATTTTGTACAATTCTGTAAGCTGTTAACCAAATAAAGCCAAGTTTTCAGTAAGCTGGTCTTGTGCTGAGTCCTGTGTATTATTGAGTTCCCCAATGCTTCAGTCTCCATCTCCTCTACTTCCTTAAGCCTTTGCAATATGGTGTCCTTGCCATTTCTTTCTTCTCCCGGATGTTCTAATGCCATTGTTTTCTCTCCTCCTCCCTCCCTCCCCCTTTCACACCACGTTTTTGGCCTGTGGGATGGAAAGAGGTGTTGTGTGCTGTGGCTGGGCTGGAGCTGCACGTGTGCAGACTTGACTGGACTGGCTGGTACGTAGCTGCTGTGTGGCCTGGACCTTGTCCCAATCGGTTTGTTTGAACATCATCTTCTCCCTGCTTTTCCCACAGTACAGGGAGGCATTCACTTTTCAATTTTTTTTTACTTAGTGGAGCTTTTTGTGTTGGATATGAAGCTTAGTGCTCTGTTACGGTCTTCCTTGTCCAATTTGCCTGAAAGTAGCCAAGGGATTAGAAAACCAGAAAGTTTACAGAAATTCTTAAAAAACCCCAGAGTTTTAATTAAATCCGTAACTGAAGGGATTGTGCTGTTTCTAAACTCAGTTACTATGGTACTAACATGGTGTGCTGCTCAGCTCTCAAAATGGTGATCAGTAATAGTTTTTTCATTAGTTCCCTGTTCTAAATAGTTTTATTGACATAGTGGCTTTTGTGTTGTTCTGTTTTAGTAAACACTGCACTTGTCCAGCAGTCCAGCTGCATTAAAGTGTGTATTTATAGGGAAATGGAAAAGGATGAGGGGAAAATACCTGAGAAAATAGTGTATTGGTATCCCGCAGCTTATTGTATCTTACAGATTTTTATACCAAGAGGAGACTAATGTACTGAAATTTTAAAAAAAGAGCCAAGATCAGATTGTGCCAACTCCACATATGCATGTGATAGTTCTTCTCATATATAGAGCAAGATGGCAAAAAAAGTTTGTTGCTGGAAAATAATATGATATTAAATAGCAAAATATTAATGTTTGCTATTTTAATACTTGGATACTACTTTTGATGCTATTGGAAATACTATTTTGATACTATTTGCAAAGTTAAAAAGAGTTTCCTGCAAAAGAAACAAACTAATAGACCTTAATAGAGGACTAGTAGTCTCTGCATCAATTTTTAACTAGGTAAATATTTTGATACTTCCATTTGCCTTATTCATTAACTTCCTTACGTGAAGGAGCATATTTTTAAAATCTGAACTTCTATACAAAGTTGGGATACTATGTTTTCTTTCTTCTAATGTAATGTCAGTTTTGAGAAAGCATCCAAAGGGCAGATTGAAAATGTATTAAATAATTTGAGACTGGATAAATGAGATTTTTTGTTACCGAGAGGGATAGACACAAAGCGTGCAAGAAACCCTAGTAATAATATGTATCTTAGTGCCTATGTACAGCATGGGAAAATAGTGTTTGTATAGGCAAGTGCAAATCTATTACTTCCTCATGAATTATTACACTAGCAAATATATATTATTACTGCTGAGTAAAATTAATATGTATGTTTATGTAAAGACTATGACAGACTTTTTAGAAGAGGGTGTGCAAATAATACATCTGAGAAAGCATGACCAATAAACTATACACCTTCCTTCTAAGACCTAAGTAATGCCAAAGCACACTTTCCACAGCTGGAAAATGAAAGGTCAGTGTCGCATGTGTAGGGTCTGTTGAGAGTACTGTGCCCACTACCCTCCTGAAGTCAGAGTAGTTTGGTAAGAGAAATAACTCTGTTTGTGAACCGTGTTTATTTATATCCTCACCTGCTGGACTTTGAGCACCAGAATACAGTGACTTTGGATTGCTTGAAATAGCCAGAAAAATATTCTAGGAAACTAAAAATGCAAGCAGCTCTGCTGCTCCAACTTTACGAGTGCTAGCTAGGGAATTCTGGCAGCTCCCAGCAGAGGCTGCAGTCTGGTAAAGGTCCATCCCGGGGCATGCAGGCAGCCAGGCACACTGCACGGGTACCTTGTATGTTTGGAATAGCTGGGCCCAAACTCGGAGAGATTTATGAACTTTGCTAAAATCCTTGCCTTAGCAGGGACATGCAAGGGCAGACACGCAGAAAAAGGAGATGGTGTGTGATGGTAGAGGAAACACTGACCAGTTTATAGTGTGTGAAAACTTCACACATGTAAGAAGTGATTTTTGTCTCTACTATTCTCTAAAGGCACTGCAGAATTCTTACACTAGCCTGCCAAGCAGAGCATGGCTGTGCCAAAAATGAGTGAAAAAAGTAAATAAATGAAAGTTAAAAGGTTCTTTACAAGGCAACAGCCATATTTTCTGTTTTCAAACTTACGTTATCTAAATATTCTTATCTTGGTCATGCGAAGTCTCTGCTGCACGACGCGTGTGCACAGATACGCATCAGTCTGATACCAGATTTTCTGGTGACATCCCCGCCAGCTCGAAAGTGTTAGAGCTGCCACTGATCACATCTGTATACTAATTAACTGCTGGTGAAAAAGAATTTTTTTCCTTTTTTTCCCTGTAAAGTGGTTAAAGGACATCCACCTTCCTAACTGAAAAACCATTGTAACTTTTCTCTATATGCTACTTATCCTTAAAGAAGGCAACAAAATTAATTAAGGGCTAGATTAACTCGAGTTTTCCATCTGCCACGGGCCTAACAATTGCAGACATCTCATTCCCGTCACTCCTGGTAGGCAAGGGGAAAAGCAGGGAGTGTTCTGTTACATACAGCGCAGTGAAACAAGCCAGCCTGGCCACACGGAAATGGTCCCCACTCCGAGGTGACCTGTGCGGATCAGCCGGTCCCTGCTGGAGCCGCCCGGGAAGAACAGTGGGACACAGAAAATGGCAGAGGCTCCAAGGGAAGGTGATCAGCGCTGAGCTGTTCCGTGCAAGGGATGCCACAACACAAATGTTGTTCACGGGCTGTGGTCACCACGCTCAGGGCATTAGCGGCCAGTTTTGGGCGGAGGCTCGCTGCCAATTCGAGCCTGCGGAGCTGCCTTGAGCAAAGTGCTGAATGAGAAGGTGCAACCAGCCCAGGGCAGAGAGAGGGAAATGTTATAGATATGTTTGTTCAT
>VYZQ01028313.1:0-10378 GCA_013400655.1 Mystacornis crossleyi
GCTACATGGAGGAACCTGTTCTGAAAAGCCTTAAAGATAAAGCTACCTACACAGAGGAACCTTTTTTAAAATTCTGTTATTGACACGCTCCTGTTAGTGACAGTAAGTGAGGCTGATCTGAGGATACCCTTTGCAAATCTTGGCTTTTCAAAGGAACCTCTGGTTTGAGATAATGGAAGCTCAGAACTCCCTGTCATGGAACATAATGTGAAATTGATTTTTCAAGGCTTTACCTACACAAAGTTGCACTGGTTTAATTAAAGGTGTGTTTTTAAATCAATGTTGTTAAACCAGCCCAAGCTCCTGTGTGGACACTCTGAAATTGATTTGAAACTGTCTTATGTCAACTAACCTCAATTTGGCAAAGAACTACCTTACACCGAGTAGGAACCAATTTAAGTTGATCCAAAAACAGGGTTAAAAATAAAACTTATCTGAAATTCTAAGACTTTAATGAATTTATCTGTTTCTGCCCTAGCTACGCCAAGCTATGCTGGCCTTCAGTAGCCTAATTGATCTGTTTAGAAAGCAGATGAACTCGTTACTTGGATTTATGGCCCTTTGACAGACAGATATTTTTGAGAAAGAAAATAGTGAAATCCCTGTGAAAGTACTGAGTCTAAAACCAAAAGGTGACAGGTGCAAGGAGGAAGAAGTGATGAATTCCAGAAACCACTTTTCCCTTTTCTATTTACTTTGTTTCTTTAATGCAGAAAGAAGATGAGCAATGAGGCTCCTGCATGAGCAGAAAAAGCCCTCCTATGCTATAACACTGGGGAACAGATTAAATAACTCACAATTAGTGTAGGGGTAGTGTAGGGAAATCAGGCCAATATTATCCTGTCAGTCTAACATCTAACACCACTGGAACCCAGCTAAAATCTCTTCTTTCTTAAGGGTCTGGCAGGGGATAGAAAGGATTTTAAAGATCCACTGCAGACTAGCTATGTGGAAACTTCCCCGTGTTTAAGGATTTCTGCACAATCCCAATCATTTGCACTCCACTAGGCCACAAATGAAGGTCTGCATTTAAGCCCACAGCTTACAGAAATGCATTCATGTTCTTTCCACACCCAAGGAACAGATGGGAAAGCAGGCAGTGAAGTCGCTACCAGTGTGGCCCTAAGGCCATGTCTGCATGTGCTCTGGTTCTACAGGCACAGACAGGCACAATATAGGTCGCTCCAGCCCAGAGCCAGGCCTGATCCTGCTTGCAGGAACAGGAGTCTTCTCCCAGGAGAATAAAAGGGAAAAATCTTGCAAAGCAGAGTGTTCCTCCAAACCCCTGTATATTGGGACCTATAGATACTCAGTATCCCAAGTGGGTAAATCCTAATGCAGAGCTGAGCAGTGAGCAAGTAGGTACCATCCTGCCATTGCTCAAAGACCATTTTTCAACCTTTATGCTTTGTGTCAGTTATGCTACTTCACAAACTTGTGCATGACGCCAGAAGGCCTTAAAATTACACATACGTGCTTAGATGGTGAACTATAGCCTTAATTATTGAGAATAGTGGCCCTAATTATTAAGTTTTATTTTAAAGCACTTAAAACTATGCATGACAGCAAGTGCTCTGTATCCTTCCACTCCTCTGAAGTGCTCCTAATGGGCAATGTGCTACTTTATTTTCCGTTCTGTTCCACAGATTTATTTTCAGAGTGAATCCTGTGTGAATTTCTCCTGAATCAAACTCTTTCCCTGGTGAGACTACATAATCCTGCTGTCTTGTTAGAGCAAAAACCATCTATGAGACTTCATTCAAAACAAATCCCCTGTCAAACTATTTCTTCCTTTTCATTTGGACATTTACCCTTCTGATAATATATAAAGAAAAAATTCTTTTGTTGTCTAGTTCAAATTTGTAAAGAGGACAGTATCAGTCTGACAGAAATGTAAACAAAGAGATTTGCAACCTGTGCGGTGCTAGAACATACTACAGAGTATAGGGCAGTCATTCACTGCATATGGAGGAAAAACAGCATTATGGCAGTAGTTCAATGGGAAAACCCCTCAAATATATGGCTAGTTATAGTTCATTCTGATTATAACGATTTCCATATGTAAAGAGGAGTTTTTCAGTTCCAGCTTCACTATTTTAAGTCCTCCTTCCCTGCCACTATTAACAAACTGCACCCTGATGTATTGCATCTACTGGCATTAGTCATGACTACACCTACTGTCTGTAATTGGATGCCATTCATCAGCTTGGTAGGCTGAAAAATAAGTGATTTTCCTGGAAATTGTTTCTCAGCAGAATCATTTGATCCACTGTAGTTAAAAAGCCATGTCATTGGTTGCACTATAGATTCCATTTTACGGTCTTGATTTTTTTTTTTTTTAAATAAATTAATTGTAGTTTTCCTCTAGGCTTAATGCTGGTATAAAAGGTTTTGGCTGATGAGCAAATCTTTTCCAAACACAAGAATTTTCAATTCTATCACTTTTAAATAAAAGTGGCATAAAAAACCTCACAGGAACAAACTTGTTTAAGTCAGCTGCACAAATGAAAGTTGACAAGTGATTAGGTCCTTCTGGGAATGAATTCTTTTCTATGTTTCAGGGAAAAAAATCTCATCAGCGACTTTGTAAGTGGCCTGAAGCATGGGTTTTGGAACTCTAATACCACAAATACCAGTTTAAACAATTATATATTTAAACAATTTTTATAACATGAAGTTGGCATGACAAAGCGTGAATTCAAAAAAACACCATCTCTTGTAAAATGCAAGCAGTACGCACACTTGTAGAAACGCAGCATCAGACACATACAACCAACAGTGCAGAAGACATAACGATCAGATCCTTAGACCTGACACTTACTTCATACTCCTCTTTAAACCCGTAGCCTTCTGCACACTTCATCTGGGTGATGTGCTGTAGCAAGTCAGCTACACGGATGGCTGGATGGAGCTGTCCGGTCTGGTAGGGCACATCCACTGGATCTCTTTTCTTATAGGTATGGGACTGGACCAGGCTGCTTGTGTCACTGACCATCGTATGGGTTTCATCTAGAAAAAGAGTATCTCATCATGTACTGGCTCACTTTCACTTATTAAAAGAAATAGAAAGTACAGAGATTTCTAGAGGAATGGCAGAAATCTGACACCATCAGCATTGGTTCTGTCTGTGAAGGCTACACCAGAACAGTAAATCCATGGAGCAGTTTACACACGGAAATTGCAAGACTGATTGGAATGAGGCAAAGTCCATAGTTCTACAATGGAAGCATTGCAGAGCAGTCCAAACTCTAGTATAGTTTTAAATATTGCTAGCTGATTGCAAACAAATTTTAAAACAGGCATTTGGTTTCAAACTGCATAGAAGTTTCATTCTGAAACTTCAACAAGTCCCATGGAATGAAACTGGACTTGTATTTTTCATAGATTATTAAAGTGCTGTATTTCACACTGCAAATTTGGAGCAAATGTTTGGAGTGAGCAAAATAAAAAGATGCACAAAATGGCTTATGGTTTCATCAAGCTAGGACTGCAATGGAAATGTAGATCTGAAAACGACACTTGGAGACAAACTACAAGAGGACAAATGCAAAGGATCGTCTGGTAAGGAAAAATGTCTTGATTGACTGCTGAACATGCTTTAGGACCACGGTGTGTCATGAGCCACCACATTAGGCATGGAATGTTATATGTCAACTGACATGCAAGCCAACAAACAGGAGACCCCCGTGGGCTGGTTAAAATTTTTATGAGACACATACTTCTCCCAACCCTCCACATCTCTTCCGTGGGGCAAATGGGCAACTTACCATTGATTGGCACTTTTAAGAAGATACATATCAGGAGAAAAAAAGAGGAGGAGAAAAAGGAAACAGGGCATAAGCAACAGTACTACATTAAAAATTACAGGTAATTTTATGGTTTTAATTTAGTCTTTACAGAATGATTTCCTAAATGAGTCAGATTCTGATCTCAGTTTCACAGTGTAAATTAGATTTACTAAAACCAAGGTATCATACTGTAAGTCAATTCACATAGGTGGAACTGAGATCAAAACCTATACTTAGAAGTAAATAGATGTGAAAGTGCACTCTACTTAAGGAAGCAAAATAACTTTCTTCCTGTTTAGATGGAATTCAAAAAATTTGTTCAGACTTGACAAGAGAAGAATACCCACCCCCAATTCTAAAGTCCAGGAATCATCATATTTTATCTCTTTACTCAAATAATAATTTTATCTATCTTAGAGTTTTTTACTTTTAATCAAAATTGTTAATACGGACTTATTAAAGCTATTCCTCATGACTGCACACTGAAAAAAAATACTAAATCTGTATAATGTAATAAAATAAGGTACTTATCAAAAAATGTTACTTTGTAAAATAAGCTGTATGAAAGGGAAGCATTAAAATAATATTTCCACATTCATAAATTAGATATATTACAGGAGAAAGTTCCACAAATACTCTGTATGAAAAGATCCCAGATTCTCACGTACACAACAAAATACTAACACACCTGGTTAAAGGTGAGATTCTGGTCCTAGCTGTACTACTGAAAATTTGTGTTAAAGACAAAAAGCTCAATTAATCATTTTTCAAGGATGGTTTGAGGTCCTCTCAATTCCCACTAAGACACATGAAATCCGGTCCTCACTAAGCATACAGTCAATATGAACTGTGCATTGACACCTACACCAAAAAACAGCAGAGAAAAATGTATGGGTATGAGTATGGCCATTTCACTCCTTTTCCTGTCAGTCTGCTAATTTGGTCTAATGCAGAGGAAAGGGATTCATCTTTTAGTCATAACATTTTACAACTTCTGTCTGACGTGATATAAAATCGTACTGCAAAGCACCTTGGGATGCATGGCATGAAGCGTGGTATACAAGTGTAGGTACAGTATGTTGCTGCTGAAATGGCACCTGAAAACTACAAGGTGGCTAAGACACAAAAGACAAAAAAAAGTGTAGAAAGTTGATAATGATTTTTTTGGTGGCTTATTTCAATTTTAGAAACAGGTTAGAAAACTTAAGGATTTTCTTTTCTTTTTTGCAAACTGCAAAATTCTTTGCAATGCAGACTGTTAGTAACTAAGATGAAGGCAAAGTTATCAAAGTCTTGTACTTTGAAAGCATCAGTTTAATACTTATGAATCTCTTTCCTGCAAGCTCTCCAGTTTTAGACTAATTTTCCTCTCTCCATTTATTTTATCTCTTACAGCTGCATTAATAAAGCAGGAGTTATCTTTTAAGTTGCTTTAAATAAAGTGTTTTTAATCCTTGGTTTATGCGGTACATTAGGAGCCACGTATACTACAGTTTTTTACTTTGCTTCTGAGCACTGTGAGCATGAGCTTTTCAGGCTGAGTTTTTTAAAGGGTGAGCTCCTCCAGATACAGTATCCATGTGCAATGGGAAGTTTGTCTGGCTTAAATACTCCTAAGCTGCAGTTGTCCTACTCTACGCTTACCCATTCCTGTAGAGCAATACAGCGTTTATTAAATAATATTCTTTGGAAACAGTAAGTGTGCTGGGGCTTTTCTACCAGGTTTTGAAAACTGAACTCAACCATTCACCAGACTTGTACCTTTCCCAGGAGGACACACTCTGAAGGTCATTTAGTTCTAACTACAGGTTTGACCCTGCTGTTTAACACAACTTCTTTGGACAGCGGAAGACAGCAAGAGCAGGTATTACTTGTAATTAAAGCCCTGCAAACTTTGTTAATAGCTGTATTCCTCTACCAACTCAAGCACAGTTAATTTGATTTACCTCAGATACAACACTATTCCTGTACAGACAGTCATAAACACACATTGGGAGAGATCTAATCTGAATGGAGCACCGTTCATAAAATGGTACTAAATGTTCAATATGCAAAGTTACAAAAATATTTATTTTATGCAGTGAAACAACTGAAATATTTTCTGAGATGAGTAAGCACAGGTTTGCTGTAGTAGACCATAAAATAAACACCTAACTAATTAAAAGATTTTACAGACTTAGTAAAATCAGAGAATTTATTTTTCCCAGTGTGTGTTTGCCTGATGGCTGAATTATTTGCTTAGAGATTATTTCTTGGGGGGAAAAAAGCTAACAAATAATTTTGCCATTGTTATTATATAGAAAAGGATCACAAAAATAACCAAAGAAACCATTAACTAAAGCCTAATAATACAGACAGGAAATCTCGAAGTTTTTCTGCTGATAATAGTACTTTTCTCCTTGTCCACCCACAAGGTCAGAAAGAACATCTACTGGATGAAGTGCTGAATGAATGCTAAAGCACACACACACAAAAAATCTAACATCTCAGGCAGTTAAAAGGCACTGCAAATTTCATTTGCATGCAGATTATTACATTGTTACAGTCACTACCATTACCTTCTCCCAGATTTACATGATGTGTAAAACCAGCAAAGTTCCTTCTCAAAGTTAACACACTGAAGTGCACTGCACCAAATATTCTTTCACAATAACAAATTTTCAAGATCACCTTCCTAAACTTTGACTTCTTATATGCTTCCCTCTACTTCTATGTAAGCCTGTTTAACTTACAGCTTAAGGGCAGGAATCAGTTAAGGTGTCTTAACTTTTTTGCAGTGATTAGAAGAAAAAAGAGGAGAAAAGAAAACATTTGTTGTGAAAATATAAATTGAAAAATCAGTAAATAAATAGGCTTAACACAGGAGTTTGAATGCTTGCTACAGTGCACTGATATGTTTTGAATTACTACTAAAAACTTGCCCCAGTTTACTTTAAGGTTAGCATGGGAAGGAGGTGTATATGAATACAAGCCACAAAGGGGTTAGAGTTAAGCACTGAAAATGCAATAGCGCCTCATGCTTACTATTTATCACTGTGCAGAAACTTTTCTCTTTTTGACACTGGATAATAGCAGATTTTCCTAAATTCCAAGTGGAAATGCTTTACATTTTAACTGTATGTGTTTAACCTACAGTTTCTACTGTTTTATTTCATTCCTGTGACACCTGATGCATAATAAACTCTATACTCCAAGTGTCATGTTATCATTTTGCTGTTCAAAATACCATCTCCTCTCTGAAAATTCACTTTAACAAGCATGTCAGAAACTCTGCAGAACTGTCAGAAGACATGATAGCTGGTAGATGACCAAAATTGTATTTTGTTGGGATTTTCTGTATCCTGAATAGTTTAATTATGAAAAGAAGTTATTTTTAAGAAGCGACATCTTCAGTTCTGAGATAAAACAGAAAAAAATGAGGGAAACTATTTCAATTGCTACGATAATCAAATTCTTTTGTGTCACTCCAAATACATGCATAAACATTTCCTTGCAAATCCACTTGTTAAAATTATTTCTGTCTTTTCTCCCATGACTTGCACTATGACAGTAGTAATCAAAACTGATAGCTGTCCTTAGCACCTCAGTGTAGCCAAGTCTACCACCCCCACCTTTAGCATAAAGCTCCAGCATTTTGCATACTATTGTCTGCTCCCCAAGAACTGCAACTTCTGAAATTACTTCAGCAATAAACTTTGATAAAGGGAAATGTTCTCACCTAAAATTGCAGTTGGCACAAATGGATCTGTCATACATCATAAGCAGGTCAATGCAGAAAAGGTAAAAAGAGAGAGAACAGTAAATGATTGATACATGTTCCTGAGTTTTCTTTCAGAAAGCTACTGTTAGCAACCGGTATGTTTCTTATATATGCATTAAATGTTGATGGCAAGAAGGATAATAACATAAATATATATGCTTTTAATATGGAAAGGCCTATAGAGGGTGGAAACCAAGAAAAAAACTGGTTACCTGGGTAGTAAGAATTAGGCACTGTTGTGCTCAGTGTGTTAGTTTTCATTGTAAATGAAGATGGTGAAGATACAGCTGCAAAGAGAAACAAAGCTGGTTAGAGACAGAAATGATACACAGCTACTTAAGCTGAGTGGGATTGATTTGGCTTAGAGTTCATCCTGTTGTGTTTCTTGCACTGGGATCAGGACCTAGGGAAAACCAGGCAAGTCTAGTGAATGAAAGAGCTCATTGAATTTGATCAATTCTCTAAAAAGAAGTGTCACTGGAGAAAGCATTTTGATCGCTGATGGGAAATATACTTCTTAATTCATAAGGTTAGACTGAATACTGATGCTTGAAACAAGACATCACAAAGACAAGAGGTGTTTTTGACAGAAGCTTTGATCATTAGTAAGTTTTCCTTATAATACTATAAATACTATATGCAAACATTCTACTGTAGTTTATTTTTCCTCTCCTTTTTTTATCTGATTTGTTTAGACAGGTGGATGATCTGCACAGAGATACCAACAGGCCTTGAATATTACTCTTTGTTTAACAGTGGTTTTCAGGGAGTGATACACAGACCAATGCTCACTTTGGTATTCAATCATCGAACCATTTGTAAAACCAATGGGAAAGCCCAATGGAACAAATTAAGTTCAGTTTGTCCCCAGTATACAAATATCATGCAAATTACCATTGTAAACGCAGATACATTTAACAGGTGAGAGTTAATCACAACATTTTACAGGATGTTCAGCCGAAGAGTCATTAGAGGCTTTTAAGCAAAGCTCCTTGCAAATTCAGCCTTAGTTGCCTGTCTAAACAGCTCAAACTCAGTCTGACCAGTGAATGCAAGCACATTCTGGATACCTGTAAACAGACTAACAGGAATGTGTGAAACAAAAGAGTTGAGGAAGACAGGATCTGATGGATGAGGAGTGAGATTACTCCTGCTGGTTTTCATCCATCTTTTTTTCAGTTGATCTTCTAGGGCAAACAGTTGCTAGCCCTTGTTAAGAGGGGGATATCTAAAAATTGGCTTAAATAATGCTGACGGTTATCATTTATCATATAAATTAATATATCTGAGACCATGTTCCTTTGATTATGTCTCTGGAATGAGGAGATGACATTTCCTTGATGGCCAGAACAGAGTGATACCTCTTTTTTTTTGGCTAGGGATGCAGAGATTAGTTGAGGCTGCTGCAGGCAATAAAACTTGCTGGGTAGAGAATGCAGATAGGATAAAGAACTTCTGTAGGAAGTAGGAACGTTCTAAATCTCTTGACCACAAGGCCTTACACACAGATTATTCGTGAAGATTGTCAGTGTGCACCTTCTGGTGACCATGGTTCTTATGGAAAGTCTAATTAAAGGTTCTAGCCCTGGAGTGGTATAAAAAACATGTTACGGCAATAATTTCAAATAGGTTTGAGGTGGTTTACATAAAGAGGATTTAGTCCCAGGAACTCATTGCAGCTTCATTTGTAGTTGTGGCCGTTCAGTAGCACTGCTGGAAAACGCTATCATGATGATGCAAGATGAAGTAAAACCTCTTGATCTCTTCAAAGAAATAAGCAATCTCATTAACTGCAAGGGTATATTCTCACCAGAAAGGCAAGTCTGATTTGAAAGATCTATTTCAAATCAATTTCAAAAGTAACTCAAATGCAAATTAACATTGCAAATTCTGAGCCTAATGCTGCTGAGAAAAGTCTCACTGTATAAACCTCATAGAGTGTTTGTACAATTGAGCTCATCAAAGAAAAATTCTTAAGCATATTATTAAAGAGTGGGAGTTGGGCCTTGCATACTGTTAGTACTTGAAACAAAATTTAATCTTTGACAAATTCCGAAGATGTTAAAAAACCACTGGCATACAAAAAACCCTGAGGTTCCTTAAGAACCACAAAATCAAAAAAACTTTTGGAACCTAGT
The DNA here is from genome assembly GCA_013400655.1 of Mystacornis crossleyi. Classification (NCBI taxonomy): domain Eukaryota; kingdom Metazoa; phylum Chordata; class Aves; order Passeriformes; family Timaliidae; genus Mystacornis; species Mystacornis crossleyi. The sequence goes on from VYZQ01028313.1 coordinate 9,687, forward strand.
CATTCTTTTAAACAATTACTAAAAACTACTGTTTTTTCAAGGTCTTTGCTTAGTAGTAACTCTCTGACAGGAGTGAGACCTTGACTAAAATTCTAATACAGGAAATTTTATATCCCAAATCTTATATATTTTCAGGGTAGATCCAAGAAGATCCAGGATATTAGAGAATCTCTTATGAAATTGCAGGACAGGTAAGTTCACTGAGTTCTTCCTTTGCAAAAGCAACAGAAAGAGCATCATCTAGAATTGGAAATAATAAGAAAATCAGATTATCATTATTAAGTTATTACATTCAAAAATAAGTTTATACTACCAAAAAAGAAGTGACCAGGTGAAGCATTTGAAGGGCTTGGGACAGCATGAGGGATATAAAATTTTCAACATAATGGAGATTGGAGACAGGTAAAACTACTGTTTCAGTAATGTCACTGCTCTTCTGCAGAAGAAAAGGATGGACAGAAAGAAACCTCAATTATCCTTATTATTTTTAAAGAAGTCTATTCTTGATGTCTGACTGTCTTGCTCATTTGAATAGACACTGTAATGTGCTGCACAGTGGGAAACTCTTGGTCCCACGGATTTTCCATGACTGAGTAATAAGGAATATTTTAAAAACCATTTGCACCTTTCTTTCACCTTCAAAGAAAAAAAAAAAAAAGAAAAGAAAAGAATAAAAAAGAAAAGAAAAGACT